>CAVNYN010268848.1:0-84291 GCA_963692815.1 Nyctanthes arbor-tristis
TTATTATTATTATTATTATTTTACCATCAAAATAAAACTCTTCTCATTCATGAGATAAATCAAACAAGAGTGCTTCTACGAGGAAATCCTGGGGTAAAGGTCCCCAAATAGCACTCAAAAAATAATCTAAAGCTTGATGTACTAATAAATGAGTTGCTTCATTTGCTCTCCTATTAATGGCTTGAAAATAGCAAGCATCGAACCCTCGATTAAGAAAAAAGACTCGCTCCAGAATAGGACCTTCAGCTGCTCGTGGCTCAGGCTTTCTTAAAAGGTGTAAGACATTCATCGAATCTAACTCAAAGATAACTCTGCGGAACCCCCTTTCCACTGCCATTTGAACTCCTTCCAATAAAGCCCAACACTCGCCTACATATGGACCCATCCTTCCTGCCACCACATCCACAGAAGCACAAGTCAGCCCCCCATCTTGATCTCTACAACCTACCCCAATCCCAATACGATCACCGCTCCTAACCGACGTATCCACATTGATCTTTACCCAGCCTTTCAGCGGTTTTCCCCACCTTTTTCTTCTTCATTCAAACTCTCTACTCTGCCCTCCCCCATCCTCCTATTATGCTACGCTGAATTCCTCCATATAACTCCTTGCCTCGGCCAAAAAAATCCCTGTTGCTGTCTTCCGATCTCCTTCAAATACCGAGGCATTTCAGATTCCCCAACATTTCTGTAGTGTGACAAGGAACAAAGCATAACCCACCCTATCCAGACTCCTTGTAGCAGCAAAGAGTAGCTCACCCACATGTATTCCTTTCAAGTCGTCCAATAAAATCCCATACTCACTCCTTACCCACTTTTGACCACCACCGGGCAGCCCCGTCATTGCATGAATTGACGTATCCTCTTGTCTATAACATCTGGGGCAAATTGGGTCCTCTTGGGCATGTCTCCTCCACAAAAAAGATTTGGTTGGTAAAATATCCCTTATAACTTTCCATGTAAAAAATTTTATTTTGTTGGGAGCCATCAAGCGCCAAAGCCCTTTCAACCACCCATCTCTCTCTTTATTTTTCATTAGAATCCCCCCGCTCATCAACCCAGCCAATTCACTACAAATGCTGGATGGGACACTAAGCAAACTCATAGTGTAATCAGGAATTGCCTACGCCACCGCATTGATCAAAATTTCTCTCCCCCCAATAGATAAAACCCTCATTCTCCATAACTACAGTTTCTTCCATACCCAATCTTTAAGACCCCCAATGACACCCCACATATTCCTTCAAACGATTGATGGGAGCCCCAAATAAGATTTATGACTCATGTCCTGTTCAAGTCCAAGGACAGAAACAATTGCATTCCAAACAGCCGTATTAGTTTTTGGAGAAAAAGCAACTTGAGGCTTACTTAAATTTACTCTCTGCCTAGATACTGATTCATATGTACTTAGAATTTGCCCCACAGCATTACACTCCTCCATATTTGATTTACAAAAAATGATGCTGTCGTCTGCAAAGAACAAGTGATTAATTCTTGGACCATTTCTAACATACCTTAATCCATGTATGTTGACATCCCTCTCCACCTTAAACAATACTTGTGACAGCCCTTCAGCATATAGAATAAATATAGCGATAAGGGATAGCTTTGACGAAGTCCCCTAGCTTAAACAATAGGCCCATATAGTTCATCACTAATAAACACAGAGAATTTAATTGTAGAGATACACTTACCCACCAAATCCCTCCATCTCTATGGGAACTTCATACGCTCCATCATATTCAAAACAAAATGCCATTCTACCCAGTCATACGCCTTACTTATATCCAATTTAAGAGCCATGTACCCAGAGCTTCCTCTAGCCTTCTTCTGAAGTGAGTGCATAAGTTCAAAGGCACAAATAGCATTGTCAATAATCAGCCTGCGAAGAACAAAAGTACTCTGAGAATATGAAATTAATGAAGGGATGATAGTTTTCAACCTATTAGCTATAGCCTTCGACACTATTTTATAAATTACATTGCATGAACTAATAGGTCGAAATTCAGAAATGCTAATAGGATGTTTAACCTTCGGGATCAAAGTAGTGGAAGGCTCATTGATCAAATCAATATTACCTCCGCCATTAAGAATTTGCAGACAAAATTTAATTACTACTGGACCAACAATGTTCCAATTTATGTGATAAAAAATGGCATGAAACCTGTCTAGACCCGGGGCTTTGCGTCCGCCTATGCTGAAGAGTGCCTTTCTAACGTCTTTAGCTGAGGAAGGAGCCTCTAGGATGGCCAATTTTTCGTCACTATGTGTGAGACCTTCATCTCCAAGCAATTGGTTGAACTCTACCGTGTCACCACCATTAGAAGTAAACAAATCAATAAAGAAATCAGATGCTATTCTAGCAACCCAACTCCTACCCTCCTACCAACAGCCCTCACTATCATTAAGTCCATAAATAGTATTCCTTGCCTTCCTCCCGGCTCTTTTCCGATGGAAAAAATTCGTGTTTCAGTCCTCTATTTTCATCTAATCAATTTGGGTATGCTGAGACCAATACATTTTCTCTCGTTCCAAAAACCATTCCAACTCGTCTTCTAGCCTCCTTACCTCCTCTTCATCATCCTCATTCTAATTTCTATTATAGAATGTGTCAAGTTTCCTCTTAACCTCTCTAATTCTACATAACACTGATCCTCCTTGCCTCATGTTCCAATCTACAAGCCTTCACTCAAAGTACAATTTTTTATTTTATCCAACATCGAAAGCTGATTATTGTGAGTCCACGCACTACTAATAACCTACGAACAGCCCTGCTCACAGAGCCAAAATGGCTCCAACCGAAATGGTCTCCTCCTCCTTGTTTTTCCTCCCATTTGCCTAAGTTCCAGCCTAATAGCTTGATGGTCTAAGCCAAAAAAACCAGTATGTGAGAGACTGCAATGAGGGTAATAGTTCTTCCACATGGTGCTAGCTAATCCTCTATCCAGTGTATACCTACAAAATCAAAGCCGACGGATCCATTCTTCCATGTAAACGATGGGCCAACATAACCCAAATCCACCAATCTACAATCACATACAATATTTTGGAATCCATCCATAGCAAGCCTCCGCCTATTCGATTTGCCAGCCCTCTCCTCATTTGCCAAGATTTCGTTAAAAGTATTCTATAAAGAGTATAGGAAGGTCAGATAGAGAGCACAAACTTGCCATCAATTGCCAAGTGCGACGTCGCTCATGTTCCACTGGATCTCTATACAAGCTAAAGAATCGCCATTGAGTCCCATCTTCCATGGTAATCAAAGCCTCTATATGTCTGCACGAATACCCTCAAATTTCTGCCATCCAATCCCCATTCCAAAGCAAAAACAGCCCTCCACTTTATCCTCTCGAGTCCACATAGAAACTACCCTACATTCCAAGTGGGATTTTTAATCTTTCAGCCCAAAATCCAAATAGTTTGGTTTCGTAGACAAAAACCAAACTTGGGGAGAATTCTCGAAGCAACCTTTGAAGTCTCCATGCATAGTCCCTCTAAACCTCATGCATTCCAACTTATGGTGCTCATAATGCTCGACGAGGCTGTTTACCTGCCTCCACCGATCGTTTGCATTCGAGATGTCCAACAAAGCTCTCCTCTTCTTGTCAGCTCCAGTAGGCAAAGGATTAATTGTCTGCTTTTGATTCACACCCGATATCACCGTCTCCTCCACGGCATGCAAGGCTAAAGCAGTCTCCTTCCTCATGACTTTTTTCTTCTTTCCCCTCTCTGATTCCACCTTCTCCTTACCCTTCTTCCTTCCGCCAACCCCTTTAGTAATTAAAGTTAACACCCCCTATCCTCACTCACAGTTCGAGAAGAATTTGAGAAGTCAGCACGCCAATCACATCTCTACTAGCCCTCCGCTGTGATGAATTCATCCCCAAAACCTTATCCCTCCTGTCTTGTTCTCCAGTAATTATTTCATGCGATACTGACTGCTCTTCTGACCTCGCAATGTCTGGCCCATTTGCTTCTATATTACTTCGCCCATCCCTGCTGCCCTTACCCCACCAATAACAAGCACGGCGTCGGCTACCCTGTGGTGCTTGATGGGCATCACCAAAGCGATGGTGCTCTTTTTTGCGCAATACTGCCAACACTTTCTCCTTACAATCGCGGAAGGCATGATCAAGCAATCCACAAAACGTACAAAAGTTAGGCAAACTTTCGTACTTAAAATTCACCTGAATCCCCTTACCACCCGCTCCCAATTGAATGTTCCGAAAATGTCGAATTAGCTTATTGACATCAATATTACTTGAGGAAGGAACCCTATCAAGATCCATTATCAAACACATCCAAGTCCAAAATTCACCAATCGAATTCCCAACAAGCTTAGCCGCACCTTCATGTATGTGTATAATGGAGAGATCATAGACTTGCACCCAAAATGAGACCCATTGAAAATTAATAGTTTTAGGGATTGAACGCCCATTAACCTTTGAAAACACAATCAATCCTTGACCAAAATTCCATGGTTGATTGTTCCAAACTTTCTGCAAATCTTCCTCCATGTCAAACTCTAGCAGAAACATGTTATGTTCTAGAAACTCACATCCCATGCCTCCCATCGGATTCTGCAAGTCATGCACTATATCTTTCAACGCTTCACGACCAAACTGACGTATGGTAAGAGGCTTCCCAACTAACCCATATTTCGTTTTCTCCATGTACTGAACCATAGTCAAGGAGTCAAGCACCATTGTGTCCTCCTCCCCTCGATCGATCGACAAAGTCTTCCAAATCGATTCAATATTGTCCATGGTGCTTTGTCAGCAGGGTTTCAAGGAAAAAATCTAGCCGTCAAAGAAAAGTCAGTCCCTCCAAATTCTCTTATTATTAATATATAGACGTGAAATAATAAAAAATAGAATTAGTTTATAAAACATATAATCATGGAGGATCTTATTGTCTCTACCCAATCAATTATTTTCTCTCTCTCTCTTTTGTAGACCAAATAATTCTTTTCGTGATTCTGTTATATTAACCACATATTACAAGAACTGGCATACAAAATGCTTAATTCATTATAACTGATGTCAAAAAATTGAATCTCCAACTATTGGAATATCTATCTAATTTGAAAGTCTAGTAATTAGTTCCATAAAACTTACATTATAAATGAATACTGTAGCAAAATATTAATGAATCGTACACCTCTTTTAATAAACATATATGAACAATTGCAATGATGAAACTACAAATACTCTTCCCCCAAAACTTAATACAAAATTTATAAAAAAAAGGAAAATTTTAACTTATATTTGAGAAACTTGCAGAAAATACCCAGCCATTCTTGAATCTCTATAAATTGTCCCTTTTTATCGATTTTACACAAATGATCCTAATCTGATAAATCTTCAAAGTAATAATATAAACATCTAAGTTGCATTGTTTAATTTTTTCAAAATTATATAACTTCACCAAGTCTAGAACATTAACGTGAACTCTTTCTCCACTTTACCCAAAAAAATCAATTCCTTATCTATTTTTTCTAACACCTATGTCATCGAGTAACTATTCGGATCAATATACGTAATGAACCACCAGAAAATTGGAGTCAAAATATAACTATAATTGTAGAGTGACAATGAAATTAGGTTGCACACATGAAATATCTCAAGTCAAGTCAACGACTTTATTTGAACACTAAAATATATGACTTATTTCAGCTAATACAAATTTTTTTTTGGGAGAAAAACTTACATCTCATTGATATTAGAATCGTGAAATACATCAAGATCAATTGCTTGTTGAAGCCAAATTGGGACTTCCGATAAATTACAAGAACTTTGAATCTCTAGAGCTCTCTTAGCAAGGAGATGTACGGCCCTATTTCTGCAACTTGGAATAAATTCAGCCTTAAACGAGTTAAAGCTATTGCCAAGATATCTTGATTCTTGAAGCTATAGAATCACTTCTTTTAGATCCTACTACCTCTGCTTCCTAAGGCAAAATACAATTATGTATTCTCTTCATGAGCAACCCTATTATCTCGCTGCTGTCATTGTGTATAACAAAAGCAATACTAGCCATAATTCTCCTATGAAAGCTGCATCAACATTGCACCTAATCGAACCTAGGAGAGGCCGTTGCCAGTGTCTATTATAAGTGCATAGATCAAAGCTTTTTTGAGTCATTTTTCTTATTTCCTGCCAGTCTTCTAACATGGCCAGCCCCATCTTAGCACATAATCTTGGCTGAATAAATTTCTCTATCCACATAGTGGAATTCCACCATTTCCAGATACTCCACGCCACTGTAATACACCTCTATTGAACTAAAGAAGTAGAGCTGGAGACCTAACCGATGACCAGTCCTTAAATAAGTGAGAGATGTAGAATTCCAAGTAACTCTGGTGTATAGGCACTGTGGAAGGCTATGTTCACATGTTTCCTCCAGATCTTCACAGATAATACAATTAATTTGCATTGGAATTCCTCTTTAGTGAAGTTTTGATCTTGTTGGGAGGCAATTCTGGCAAGCTCTCCAAGCAAACACTCTCATTTGAGGAGGAATATGCATGCCCCAAATTTTGTTCCAAACTAGAGTTCTTCATCATTAGTAATACTAGCCAATTCAACACAGTAACTAGATTTGACCAGGTACTGTTCGTACTTACTGTAGTTCTAGATAAGCTTATCTAGTATGTCTTTAAATACAATATCTGCATTAGTAGAATTGTTTGGCACATTTTTATTAATAGTTTGCATTAACTTTTTTTTTTTTCAAGAGCACAAAGCCGACTTCGTATACTAGAAACTTTTGGAGGCTAGTATTTAGGGATAATCTTTGATTTGAAAAAGCAAATCGAATATGTTTGATTTAGGAAATTATCTTTGATTGTAATCCCTTGTAAGTGGTAAAGGCACTGTAGAGTAAATATGAACTCAGCCATAGTTTTCAATATTGACTCGATCATTGATCCGGTAACTATACTGAGATAATGGGTTTCTAGTTCAATTGATATGTCATTAACTAGGTTGCCAATTCAAGTATATGTGATAAATAAACAATAATTCCATTTTTTAGCGAAAATACATGATAACAATGTTACATAAATGAAAATTGTTAATAAAAAAAAAAAAAGAAGAAGCAGCTGACAGTGGTTTGAAAGCTACTTCTTAACATGCAAGTCATGAATTCAATCTTTCACTACCAGATTTGTAACGATTTTTTTTTAATGACAAGTGAGAATTGGGTGGGATTTGCACAACTTGAGTTGCTGGTTCACGTTGAACTCGCAGATTGATGTGTCAGGCCGAAATAGAGAAGTAGAGCCCAAAATTGTGCCACACATGACACAACAATCATTATATATATAAGGGTTTCGATCCATAATTGTTGTTGCGTCTAATTCATTTGTAGTAACTAATGATTTTTAATCATTAGGGATAACACAACTTATGGTGAACAGATTGAACTTGTGAATTTGTTGCTTAGATTAACCTATTTTCCGAACTTTTAATGCTATCATTGCAGTAAATCTTGAGAGCTTATTCTAGGTTGTCTAATGATTAGATCTAATGTAATAGCTTCTTTTAATTAAATATAATTAAGTGAAAATTCGGGTACAAAACTTGATATTTCAAAAAAAAAAAAGGAGTAGGAATCACATTGCAATTGATTGTATTATTATTCCAGTAAAGAGTAAAGCAAAACTAAGAACTGGTTCAAAACCAAATCCCCCCTTTTTATTTCTTGTTAACACATTTGGGTCGGATTGTTTAACCATTCTCAGTAGATTCGGCCTTTACTCCCCACTTTTACAGAATCCGTTGAAATAAAAAAGGGTGAAATGATTATATTTTTGGTCCATTTGACACGCATGGCATTAATTAATAAAAAATCATTTAATTAACAGGATCGGGTTAATTTTAATGATAAACCAAATTAATTGCAAAATCAAATTAAAACCCAAGTCTTCAAGAAGTCAAACTAGTTAGTAGGAGCACATCAAATCATGAGGTATAGATATATATATATATATATTCTTATTTTACAGATGGAGAGGACTGATTTCACCACATTAGTTTCTTTTGTTAAATTCATCAATATATCCAAAATTACCTTGATGTGAGCTGGATCTGCCCCATTTTATATTGGAATGAAGTAAAAATAATAAAGTGGAAGTGTTTGCGCAGAGGACCAAAATACACCTTTGGAAGCATTTTGAAGCTAACTTGTGTTAAAATTGATGAATTGGAATTTGATCGAAAGTCTATGGACTAATTGCAAATGGAGAATTTGGCACGTCACGAGATCAGATAGAATGTGGAAGAACCAAAGACAATCGATTCAAATGTTTCCTAGAGCAAATTGTAGCGACCAAAAAATTTTGATAAAAATTTTAAACATTTTTTTGTAAATTCGCTATACAATTTTTATACTCGTGATCGTCTAGTTTAAATGTCGAAGCCCAAATTTATGTGCTCTTCCCTAGCCCAAGAATTTCCAAATCATTTTTTTTTGTCTAAGATTCATTTGAAAGATCACTAAATCCACTTACATAAATTATTAGCCCAACATAGTCTAATTTCTTCACAGATTGACATCTTGTTTTCAATTTGTCTTCTAAAATAATTTCTTGCAAATTTTCCATCTTTAAACGTCAATCATCCAGAGAGAAAATTGATCATATTCACCCCATTTTCAGCAGGCAAACTCATCCTCCTCAATCAACCACGTATCAATCTCCGCCAATTCTCAATCTTCTTAAGTAAAAATTTATTGGTAAATTGATTCAATTCCTCCCTTTCCTTCCCTATCGCCCCAAAATGCCAGTATGAATAAAATCCTCATTCATCCTTTATTTCCACAAGAAAAATCATTCAAATCACATAATACTCAGACAAACTCCTGCTCTTGTTCGATTTGAGCCGATAAGCTTCTCTCACTGTAGCCGCGCTAGAATGCTACAGATCGGAAGAGCCACCCAAACCTTAGACTCACTTAAACCATTACTGAGTCTTTCCCATACACTTAGAACCATAGCACCACAATTATCCTTCACCCCTCCTGTCGAAATCTCACCACAGTGACGCTGGAATGCTACACCGCCAGCCACCAATTGTTTTTATATAAAGAATGGGATTATGTTGCTTAAGCAAGAGAACTTACATATTAAATGCATGAGAACACGCATTTTGAATGTACGATTAAATTTAATTGCATGTTTATATGTGCTATTATTATCTAAGTTGGCTATTATATGCGCTGAGCCAACTGAATGTTTCTTTGAAATACTTACCGTTTTCATAAATCAACTAATTTTTCAGACTTTGGAGCCAGATGCGTGTATGGTGGTGGATATTAAAAAGTCATTTACTAAGCTCAGCTTTATTTAAGTTTTTGTTGTCAAAACTTTATGTCAATTGATTGAGATTTCATGTAGAACAAATTTTACAACTTTATCCAAATAAAGAATTTCTGCACTTTACCGTTAATTTTTAGCACTCAGATTATTTGAAAAGTTGTTAGAAAAAGCTTCAACTAACATTCTGGATACTTAGAATTCAGGGTGTTATAGTTTGATAATAGAGCAGGTCTACGTTTCTGCTGACTTGAAAAAAAAACTTTTTTAAAAAATATTTTGCTATTTTATATGTTGTTAAAATTCCACTTGAGATGAACATCAGCAAAACTAAAGACTTTGCCAACAAGACATAAACTGTATAAGGCTAGAATGGGACTTAAGTGGTCCGTGTGACCCCTCTTACTACCTGGAAGCCAATAGTTGTGTGTTATTCAAATTAATTGGAAAAAAACAACGGATTTTTCAAAAAAAAATAAATAAAATTTCCACCCACCACTGCCCGTTCGGCCAACTCTAAGGTAAAGAAAGAGTTTAAGATTTTAGAAATTATTTGTCGGATATTTTTAGAAAGAACTAGATTTCTTGAGAATTGAAGACTAAAGACATTGTATTTGACAAAAGAATTTAGAAGAGTTTGAGCACAATATATATAAATATAAATATTTTAGTCCTCAAATTTAACTTAAGAAATTGGAGAACCCCATTAAGATATATTTTGCATAATTTGTGTTACAGATATGGCACATAGAGGAGAACCTAGAGTTGCCACTGTGACGAGAATCGCATGTTCTCGTTTCTGCATAACTCTAGAGAAGGCTGTCCTCTGGGGGTTTTAGGCAGATGATAACAATGCAATTAATGATTTGATTGCCATATTTGCCGGTTCAGAGCATAAGGTTCCAGGTGACATACTTCGGGATTTGTTTCACATAGATCAGTTAGATCTCATATTTGGTCTTTTCTGTGAGACATTGGTGGCATATTTTGAGCCATGATCTTGAGCAATAGAATGCTCCAGTCAAGAGGAAGAGGATCCAGAAGAAGAGGATGACACAGAAGAAGAGATGCTAAGACTTGTTGAGATGTATGATGGAGAGATGCCTGAGAAAGACGAGGATGAGATGCCTGAACCAAAGGTGGTGTCTAAGTCGGAGTCCTACATTACAGATAGTAATGATGATGATGTTTAGATGTAGCAGTAATAGTTCCTTTTTAGTTGCCTAGTTGTGTTTCCTTTAATTATTGTAATTTCCTCATCGAAGGATTTCTTAAATGATTAAAAATAAGAGATCTTTTCATTTTCTACATTGAATTTACCTATATGACTACTATTCTTGGTTGTGCATATTTTCAAGCCATCACAATTTTCTTAATATTTATTTTGTAAAGGAAATGGCACGAAACAACCAAGCTATCATCATTAGAGACTTATTGCAAGCTGTTCGAGAACTAGGACAAGCTCAGGCTCAGGCACCAACTCGGGTACCTCTAGCTCCTCAAGCTGCTCAGACAGTGCCATTAATTGAACAATTTCGGAGATGCCGCCCACCAACTTTTGAAGACGATAATGACCCATTGGCTATCGAGGAATGGTTAAGAACTTTGGAGAAAATCATTAGGCACATCTCTTTTCTAGAGGATCAAAAGGTTTTGTGTGCAAAGTTTATGCTGGTTGGGAGGGCTAGCCATTGGTAGGACTTAGTGTCGCTAACAAGAACTAAAGAAGCACATCGAAACTTAACTTGGAATCAGTTCAAAACTGAAGTTTCTAAAAATCACTTTCCCTCGGCCCTCAAGGATCTTAAAGAGACAAAATTTCATCGCTTGATCCAAAGGGACATGGATTTGAATGATTATTAGTGAACGTTTGAAGAACCTTCACGTTATACTCCGTATTTGGTTGAGACAGATGAGAAGAAAGCAAGGCATTTTGAGAGGGGGTCTGTGTCCATAGATTAGGTAGATAGTAAGTGTCCTTGAGCTACATACCTGCTGGGAAGCAGTGAAAAAAGCTTAAGCAGTGACCTTTTCAGAAATCAGGTTTGGAGGGCAGCAACCTCACAGTAGCCAAATTAAGAGGAAGTGGCATGAACAAAATTAGAATAAGGGCCAATCTCAGTATAAAAAGCCAAACACTAGACCGAGTGGGGGTTGGACTGGTGGCACAATTCCTCAATGCCCCAGGTGTAAGAAGTTTAATCTAGGAGACGTTTGTGGGGAAAAAGGTGTGCTATAAATGTGAGCAACCTGGCCATTTTGCAAGTGAATGTCATAGTATGCTAGCCAAGAATCCAGTACAGAATAAAAATATAGAACATGCTAAGAAAGAGAAGGCCAGGGTATTAGCTACGACACATAAGGAAGCTACCGAGGGCCCAAATGTTGTTGCAAGTATACTAGCTATATCTGGTATCCATGTTTATATCCTTATTAATTTTAGTGCTACCCACTCTTTAATATCCATTACATGCATAGCTAGAATAAACATGGCAGGTGAAAGGACTAAAAATACACTTGAATTGATATGAAAGACACCAACAAAATAGCTACAGCAGTACCTATAGATTTTGATGGAATTGTTATCGGAGTGGATCTATATATAATTGATATGAAACACCTTGATATCATAATTGGTATAGATTGGCTAAGTAAAAACCACACAATAGTTATATGCCATGAAAAAGAAGTTACTTTTCAGAAACCTAGGGAAGAAGAGTTTAACTTCTATGGGCCCAAGATTAAGATGCTACCCCGCCTTATCTTGGTTGTGAAAGTAGAGAAACGGCTTTCAAAGAACAGCCATCAGGGATATTTGGTGAGTCTGTAAAGTACGACCTCTGAGGAGGTAATTCTAAGTAGGGTACTATTGGTACAAGAGTATGCTGATATATTTCCAGATGACCTACTAGGCATTCTGCCTGATAGGCAGATGGAGTTTGCAATTGATCTGGCACCAGGAGCTACTCTGGTCTCTAAAGTTCCATACAGAATGGCACCTAAGGAGTTATAAGAATTGAAGATATAGTTGGAGGAATTATTAGAGAAGGAACATTAGGGCTAGTGTATCACCTTGGGGAGCTCCGGTCTTATTTGTAAAGAAGAAAGATGGGAGCATGAGGATGTGTATTGATTATAGGGAGTTGAACAAATTGACCATAAAAAAAATAAATACCCACTCCCATGAATTGAGGATCTTGATCAATTGACGGGTGCTGCTGTATTCATGATCAATTGACAGGAGCTGCTGTATTTTCAAAAATTGATTTGAGATCGGGATATCACCAATTGAAAATTAAGATGGGAGATATACCCAAGATGGCATCTAGGACCCACTATGGGCATTATGAGTTTACAGTAATGCCATTTTGTCTAACTAATGCCCCTGCTATGTTCATGGACCTAATGAATAGGGTTTTCCATTAATACTTGGATAAATTTGTCATCGTTTTTTATTCATGACCAATTGATATATTTAAGGGATGTAGAGCAACACGAAGACCACTTGAGGCTTGTATTGGAAACATTACGAGAGGTGGGTTTATATGATAAATTTAAGAAATGTGAGTTTTGGCTGGAACGAGCTGTCCTTTTGGGACACGTTGTGATAGCTCGAAGAATCGAAGTGGATCCTTCCAAGGTAGAGGCGGTAATGAGTTGGCCAGATAACGTGCTAACATTGGAGAAGTCAGGAGCTTTCTTGGATTTACCGGTTATTATCGAAGATTTATTGAAGGCTTCTCTAAGACAGTAGACCCTTTAACTCAACTGACTCGAAAAGGTGTTAAATTCCAGTGGTCTGATAAATGTGAGAAGAGCTTTAAAGAGTTGAAGGACCATGCTCAGATTGGGTTGTGTGCTGATGAAAAAGGGGAAGGTAATAGCTTATGCATCAAGGCAATTGACACAATATGAGGAAAATTATCCGAAACATGATTTGGAACTCGCAGTAGTGGTGCACGCTTTGAAGATTTGGTGTCATTACTTATATAGGAGCAAGTTACACTGACCACAAGAGCCTGAAATACTTTTCCATCCAAAAGGAGTTGAATATAAGGCAACGATGGTAGTTAGAGTTGGTGAAAGACTATGACTGCACTATACATTACCACCCAGGTGAAGCTAATGTAGTGGTTTATGAATTAAGCAAAAAAGGCACAGGTCAATTGTCAGCCCTGGGTATAGTACAGGAATAATTGATTTGCGATTTTCAGAATTTGCAGATTGAAGTGATGACTTTAGATATTCAAGGGTTTAGTAGGATAGTAAGCTCAACAATCAAGCCTGATCTAAGAGATCAGATTGTGCTAGCATAGAACGGTGACAAGTTTCTAGGGAAAATGTGACTGGATATCCGAACTAATACAAGAGTCTGATTCAAAATTGTGGCAGATGATGCTTTGATGATTAGAGGGTGACTTTGCATTCCCAAAGATGAGCATATCAGGAATGAGATCTTGAATGAAGCTCAAATAGGCCCATATGCAGTACATCCTGGTAGGATGAAGATGTATAGAGATCTACGTGATACTTTCTGGTGGAGAAACATAAAAAGGGGTATCGCAGAGTTTGTGTCGAAATGCCTTGTATGCTAGCAAGTTAAAGCGGAACATCAGAGGCCATTAGGACTATTGAAACCTCTGGAAATCCCTGAATGGAAATGAGAGAAAATTTCCATGGATTTTGTTGTCAACCTTCTGAAGTCGCCCAGAGGTCACGAAGCTATTTGGGTCATAGACGATCGACTTACCAAATCAGCTCATTTTCTATAAGTTCAGATGACTTTCAGTTTGGATCAACTTGTACAGCTTTATGTTAGGGAGGTTGTCTGACGCCATGGAGTGCTAGCATCTATTGTATCAGATAGAGATCCTAGGTTCACTTTGGAAAAGCCTCCAGATGGCTATAGAGACCTAGTTAAATTTCAATACAGCTTGTTACCCACACATGGATCGGCAGACTGAACGGACCATCCAAGTGTTAGAAGACATGTTAAGAGCTTGGACACTAGATATAGGAGGGGTCAAATTGGAAAAGCATTTACACTTAGTGGAATTTACCTATAACAATATTTATTTACCAAGCAACGATCGACATGGCTCCGTACGAAGCTTTGTTGGCCAATGTTGTCGTTCTTCGATTTACTGGGATGAGGTTGGTGAAAGAAAACTATTAGGACTAGATTTAGTTAAGAAAACATTTAAGAAGATTGATAAAATCAGAACTAGAATCAAGGCAGCTAAAGGCCGACAAAGGGTTATCTGATAAAAAAAGAAAAGATATTGAATATTAGTTTGGAGATAAAGTGTTTCGTAGAGTGGCTCCCCATGAAAAGGTGTTCTGCGATTGGGGAAAAAGTGAAAGTTGAGGCCTAGATTCATTTAGGCCTTTCGAAATACTTGAGAAAATTGAAAATGTAGCTTATCGACTGGCACTGCCACTAGAATTACCTGCAGTGCATAGTGTATTTCATGTCTCTATGCATAAGAAATATGTCCATGACCCAAGACCCGTAGTCAGTACCCAGTTAGTGGATTTGAGAACAGACTTGACTTATGATGAGGTGCCAGTATGCATTTTAGAAAGAAAGCTCTAAATTGTCAAGAGACGAGAGGTTCCATTTGTCAAAATCCAGTGGGATAAACACAGGACAAACGAGGCTTCTTGGGAGAAAGAAGAAGATATCTTAGCCAAGTATCCTGACATCATAGATGTAGTAAGCTAAATTTTTTAGGACAAATTTTTTTTTAGAGGGTAAGATTGCAGCGACCGAAAAATTTTGGTAAAAATTATGAACAACTTTTTTTTATAGTCTCTATAATCTCCCGGTTAACTAATACAATTTTTATACTCGCGGTTGTTTAGTTTAAACATTGAAGCCCAAATTTATGCGCTCATCTCAAGCCCAAGAATTTCCAAATCATTTTTTTGTCTCTAAAGTTCATTTGAAAGATCACTTAATCCACTTACATAAATTATTGGCCGAACATAGTCTAATTTCTTTAGAAATTAATAGATTGTTTTGAATTTTCTTCCAGAATAATTTCTTGCAAATTTTCCATCTTTAAACATCAATCATCCAATGAGAAAATTGATCCTATTCACCCCATTTTTCAAAAGGGAAACTCATCCTCCTCAATCAATCGTGCAACAATCTCAACCAATTCTCAATCTTCTTAAATAAAATTTATTGGAAAATTGATTGAATTCCTTCCTTTCCTTCCTTATCACCCCAGAATACTAGTATAAATAGAATTCCCATTCACCATTTACTTCCACAAGCAAAATCGTTCAAATCACATAATACTCACACAGACTCCTGTTTCTTGTTCGATTTGAGTTGGTAAGCTTCTCTCACCGCAGCCATGCTGGGATGCTACATCGCTAGCCGCCCGAACCTTTAAACTCACTTAAACTGAGTCTTACCCACGCACTTAGAAGCGTAGCAGAACGATTATCCTTCACCCCTCCTACTAGAATCTTGCTAGCTGGTGTCGATATTCCTTCAAAAGCACACATGCCCGCCCAATTTTTTTCCCTATCGAACTCTCTGTTTCTCGGTTTCTCCTAGTTTGACCGAATTGGAAGAAAAAGTAAATGATTTGTAGTTTTATTAAATGATTTTGTACTTCAGGTCCCAAGGTTTTGTATACTCACAAGTCAATGCCTCTAGTTTTAAACTTAGTTATATAAGGATTCCAACTTCCGATTGTACCTTTTAGCCTTTAAAGTTCGACATTCACCTTTTGGTCCCTACCCCTGCATTATTGAATTATTCAATTTAGTTCCTAAATTTATGCTTCTTTTCCATAGAGAATTATTTCCACTGTTCTAAAATAATTTAATTTCTTTTAGCTAGATGAAGCGCGCATGTAATTATATGACTTCAAGACTTTTGCTCGAACTCGAATAGCTTCTTTGAGGTAGGCTCTTTTTAATACAAAAGCTATTTATTTCAACTCTGTGCATTGTTTGTTAACTTATATGGCAATTATATGTATTAAACTGTAATTATGAGAAATATGCAATATGCATAAGATTATATTTATATAAAAAATAAGATTATACTGCTTAAGCATGAGAACTTCCATATTAAATGCATGAGAAAGTGCATCTTGAATGTACGATTATATTCGAGAATTGAGATCCTATATTTGAGAATTTAATTGCATGTTTAGATGTGCTATTGTTATCTAAGTTGACTACTATATGCGCTGAATCTAATGATTGTTTCTATGAAATACTCACCATTTTCATAAATCAACAAATTTTTCAGATTTTGGAGCCGAATGCGCGTATCTGGTGGATATTAAAAAGTCATTTGTTAAGTTCAGCTTTATTTAAGATTTTGTCATCAAAACTTTATGTCAATTGATTAAGATTTTAAGTAGAAAAACTTTTACTACTTTATCAAAATAAAGAATTTCTGCACTTTACTATTAATTTTTAGCACTCAAATTATTTGAAAAGTCGTTAGAAAAAGGTTCAATTAACGTTCTAGATATTTAGAATTTGGGGCGTTACACCAATTATACATGAAATTTGAATCCGAAGTTCAAATTCATTGAAAATAAAACAATGGGGTCTGATTCGCGTAGTAGTAGCAAAGATAGGGACTTTTCCTACTAATTCTAGACCTATAGCCTTTTGCTTATTAGGGCGTACTGCCTTCCCATTGCGGGCGCAATGAATAAAAGCTGAAACTAGCACCGAAGGCAAAATGGACGGGATCTTTTTATGCGGGCTTGATGCGGCCACACAATAGCCGCGAAGTGTTAGTTGATTCTACAATGTGGCTGCACATGAGGAAGCTTGCAGCTGCATTGTTGTGTCTTGTTTTTCCACGCCAGACTGTCAATTTCAATTTTAAACTTTCTCTTTTTGCCCCCCCTTTTGGCTCTCAAATTATTCCTGGTATATATAGAAACCTATTAAACATTGCATAGATAATAACTTTGCCCATGAATTCTTGATGAATGAAAAAAATTCCATCGTGGAGAAATTTTTTCTTCTGTTATGTTGAGTAGCTCTAATGTTTAGAGTACACACCATTAGAAAACTCTGCATTACAAGCTAGGAGAAAGAAAGTAAATACAAACCACTGTTAGAAACAGAAGATAAATAGAAACCACAGTAGGAAATAGAAGGTGAACAGAAACCATAGTAGGAAATAGAAAGAAAACAGAAAACGCAGTAGGAAACAGAAGGTAAATAGAAACCACTTTCGAAAACAGAAGGAAAACAGAAACCACAATCAGAAATAGAAAGCAAGGCCTGTGTTTGATTCAGTGTCCTTCAACTAGATTCATCCCCAATACGCTGGACATCTATTTCCCAAGATATACTAGTCTAGCCCTAGAAGAACAACATTGGAATAGAGCAATGAAATTTCCGCCTAAGCAAACCAAAAATAATGCCTGAATAGTATTACCAGAAGGATGTTTGAGGAAGGAAAATGTTGAGAATTTGTGTGTTCCAAAAGGCCAGAAACTGGTCCTTGTATAGACAAAATAAGGCATGTCAAAAGCCAAATGTTAAATGTGAACTCATTCGAGTTGAATGGAAGAAACATCAGCAGTCACACCAGTTACAACTCTTCATATTCTAGCACATGGTTTATGTGTTAAAATTTCATAGTTTATTTTAGCAAAACTCAGTCAGATTAGGTGCCTATTTCTAGTCTGACATTTGTGTATGTAGGTCCGATCTCTCCCACACAAGTTCAGTGGTCCAATGTGTATTTTTGATCCGTGATTTTCACGCGGGCGCACGACAAGAGAAAGCCTCTCAGCTACAGAATTTACATATTAAAAATGTGTAAACATATTTAACCAAATTACTGGAGTATTACCATTCCAATGTGGGACAAGATCTCTCAACACTTAAACCCATTATTCAGACAAAATTTGTGACTCAATTTATCATTCACCTAACTACCATTTTGGGCAAATAAATATATGATTTTGAGTCTTTCAACAAGGAGAACACAAATCCGTATTCATATCTCAAAAATTAGGAATCAAATAACACTCAAAGTATGTCTAAAAATGCCTATATTTCCAACAATCTCCCACATAAATGGAAATTGACGTGACAAAGTTCAACAGTCAAATCCTACATTAGGAAGGTGATAGGTATTTATGCGTAATGTTTGATCCCCTTATATGTGTTGTTAATCATGTAATATTTATGTTTAATTTGGTAAATTGTAGGATAAAATCCAAGAGGAAGTCAAGATGGACTATTTTGAACAAATGTTACAAACATTCCAGAGTTTCGGGACCAAAAAGTAACAACGAAAAGATAGAGGATTGAAAGGAAGATGAAAAAATCTCAGGCTTGAAGTTGGTCATTGAGTTCTGCATTGTCGAAAGGATTGCGTGAGATCGGAAGAGCAACGAAATGGTCATTGCTACCAGTTGCAGCCTAGGAAGACTACACATTGTGGCCGCGATGGAAGGCTGCAATCATCTGTACTAGAAATCTAATGTAGAGAGCAAGACATTGCAGGTACAATGGTACTTCACTGTGGACGCAATGAAGGAATTGGAGGATCGTTCATCTATTCATTGTGGGCACATTCAATTACTTCATTACGGCCGCAATGACCAGTCAGCAGAAATTTTGTGTTTCTTTTTATGTCAAATTCTTATTTTGATAGGTTTCTTTTACGATTTCTAAGCACTTTTCAGGGCTTGTAAGTCTCTTATAAATAACTCTAGACTAGTTTTCTATGATATACGTCCATACACATTCAATTACATTATTTTATTTGAGTAGTTCATAGAGATTGTTCGGGATTTTTGAGTTGAAATTTGAGATTCAGGAAGATTGATGTTCTTCGTTCTTCGTTCTCATTCCATTTGTCAATACAGCCGGCCATAGATTCCAACATTTTTCTCTTTTTCTCTATGAATTTGTTCTTTGTAATGAGTAAATAATTCTTTTTCTTGGGACAAGTGATCTAGTCCCGTCGTGAACCTTAGCAAGTTTGTTGATTCAACGCCTAAAAAAGTGATTTCTATTTAATTCTTAATCATTGTATTCTATGGCTTTCACTTGTTTGGCATGCAGATTTGTGGATGCTTATTGGTTTGTATTGAACTTGAGAGAGGGATGCATGAATTAGAATAAGCAATAAAGGACATTAATTTAGCCAAGACAAAGAGATTTTCTTGTGATTAGTAGGTCACGTAAATTGAACATCGTGGATATTTACATGAGTTTCTTGTTAACATTGCACTTGAGAGGGTTGATAATCCGCTCTCTTAGATATAGGTGAGGGGGCCTAATTAAGTGAGATTAACTAGCTTCAAGAGGGTAGTTGATTAATTACGTGAAACTCGATCGTTAACCAAAGTTGGTTTTTATTGAATCAATGAATTGGTAACTAGGAGAATCAATGGTTGTGTAATTATGAGTCCCAAGTTCATAAATATCTTAAAGAAAACTTTCAAAAATAATTTTCTTCTTTTTAACTTGCTTTATTTTTACTTTTATTTATTTATTCGCTTTTAAAAACAAATCCAAATTTCGATTGATTCAACTAGAGCATGAGTTGAGTTTTCAATACTTAAATATTTCCTTGTGGAATGATACTCAGACTTAAAATCTACTCTTTTACTTGCTTGACCCATACATTTGCGGATTGCACACACATATTTTAGTGAAAAAGTTTTTTGCACCATTGCTGGGGAATTGAATTTAATATTGATATTATTCAATTTTGCTTTAGTTTGAAACTCTATTTTTTACTTTTGAAGATTTGCATGCGTAGGAGTGGAGCAGAAGACTTACAAATATATGACCCTAAAATAGAACGAACTTTCAGAGCTAGACCAGACAACAAAGGTTTGTGCGAAAGATGGCTGAAGTAGGAGCTGGTAATGATAATCAAGTTGTTCAAAAAGCAACCTGTGATCGTAAATAGACCATTAAGGGAGTATATTTGCCCACCATTGGAAATAACTTAACTTGCTTAGTTCCACCGACTAGAACTACTGCAAATTATGAGATCAAGCCACGAACAATCCAATTAGTTCAACAAACGGTGTCGTTCAATAGTGTTGCTAAAAGAAGATCTGAATGATCATCTAAGGAAGTATGAGGAGATATGTGGGATGTTCAAGATGAATGGAGTACCGGCTGAAGCAATTAAGAAGAAATTGTTTTCCTTCTCCTTAAGTGATAAAGTCAAAACTTGGTTTTACTCATTGCCAGCAAACTCAATCACTACCTGGGCTAATCTGACACAAAATTTTATGGATAAACTCTTTCCCTACCGACGCTCTTCCGATCTCTGATGAGAAAATGAAACATGCAGATTCAACAGCCAGGGATTCACTCGTGGAAAAGAACTATGGAGAGGCAGCCGAAATTTTTGAAAAAACAGCAGCTAGTCGCTACCAATGGTATTTTGGTAGAATGATGTCTCAAACTAGAGTTCATGAAGTGGATGCATTCACATCTCTATTTGCACAACTTGCAGCCTTGGCAAAGAAATTGACAGTCTTGCAAAACCATCGATTAATATGGTTCAGTCTTCAACTATATGTGACATATGTTGTGCAAATCATGATACTGTTGTTTGCCTAGTTCCTCATTTGAACACACTCCAGGATGAACATGTAATGTTCATTGGAATAATTAGAGGCAACAAACTGGGCCATATACTCAAACTTATAACCCAGGATGGCGTAATCACCCGAACTTTTCATGGAGCGATAAGTCTATGGATGAAGAGTTCATGGGAAGATATGTTCAGTAAGTCTATGGAGACAAATAATCAATTCATGCAAGAAACTAAGCATACTCTCAAGAAACAAAACGCATCCATAAAGAACTTGGAGACTTAGATGAGCCAAATGGCTTCGGCTATTGTAGGATAATCACCGAGTATTTTGCCTCGTAACACTAAAACGAATCCAAAAGAACATGTGAATGCCATCACAACTAGAAGTGGATTACAATTGCCTAAAATTCAAGTTGAAAGGCTAGTTGTGAAGGAAAACTTAATGCCAAGTGATATTGAGCAAAGTGAACAAAAAGAGGAATTGGTTGAAAAGGACAAATCAGAGAGACATGAAAAAATAGAAAGACCACTAGTAAAAGCTTATGTGCCTCCAATTCCATATCCTTAAAGGGTTATAAAGAACAAGCTAGATAAACAGTACTCAAAATTTCCAGAAGTATTCAAATAGATGCACATAAACATCGTACTTACAGAAGCTTTAGCATAGATACCTAAATACTTCAAGTTTATGAAGAAAATTCTATCTAACAAGAAAAAGTTAGAAGATTTCAGGACTGTAGCTTTGATAGAAGAGTGTAGTGCAATCTTACAAAATAAATTACCTTCAAAATTATAGGATCTAGGGAGTTTCAAAATACCTTACACTATTGGACAGTTTAATTTTGATAACGTATTATGTGATCTTGGTGCAAGTATTACTCTCATGCCTTTGTCTATCTATAAGAAATTAAATTTGGAGAAAGCAAAAGTTACAAATGTCTAATTGCAGCTGGCCGAAAGGTCGTTAAAGTCTCCACATGGGGTAGTTGAAGATGTGCTTGTCAAAATAGCAAGTTCATATTTCCAATGGATTTTTTATCATAGATAAAGTTCATATTTCCAATGGATTTTTTTATCATAGATATCGATGAAGACTAGAGTTTACCTATTGACCATTCTTAGCTACATGTGGAGCCTTAATTGATGCTGCAAAAGGAGACCTCATCTTGAGGGTTGAAGAAGATTAGGACACTTCCAATTTCTTCATGCCCATTGAACAACCATTAACTAGGAAGAGGTTTATTGAATTGATCATATTATTGGTAAAGTGGATGTCAGTGAAAAACTGGAGGAAAAGCCAGTTGTTGACGTTGAAGCTAAAGGCAAGAAGAAAAAGAAAGTCTAGGTCTGGACTTGGAAAATGAAGGAGGTCTGTAGTCACAATCGCATGCAAATGGAGGTCATCAAAGCCTCGCACAAGCTACCCTGATATCTACTACAGTTAAGCTCGAGACTATAAACAAGCACTTGGTGGAAGGCAACCCACCCGGTAATTTTGCTCCTTTTTATTGCCTTTTCTTTCATTTTTTCCCCTTTATGCACTTTATTTTAATGCCTTAGGATTAAAATAAATTTAATTTTAGGCATTTTTTTATTTCAGATGTTAGGATTAGCATTTTACTTTATTCCTCTTTCAAATTTCACCTTAAAAAAAATTAAAAAAGTTCACAAAACCCAGAACCAACCACCCCTCAATGCCCCCACGCACGAAATCTCTTCTCTGTCTTCACCTCTCATGAATCAATAACCTGAAATTCGCACTTGTATTTGTGATTTAACCTAGCTAGGGAGTACTTGATTGGGTTTTGGTGGTTCAAACTTGGTTTTTCTTCTTTGAATTTGGCAGATTTTTTTTTGTCTTAGGTATGTGATATGAACTTGGCACTGTTATGAGAATTCCTAGGATAAATTGCTTGCATTGTGAGAATTTTTGTTGATGTTACAATCAATGAATGCTAAATTAGCTTAGCAACTCGATTTTGGGTATGAAATTGTAGTTGTATTCATCCCCTACCCTTTTCACTGCGGAACCGTTTTGCTCAATTTTATAGGCCATTTTTGCTTGCAATTGTTGTGTTCTATTGCTGTGCTGAGCTTGAGTAGATGCTAGGGTAGAAGTTTCTATAAAAGTGATTAGCTGGATGTTGATTTAGAGGCTCCAATTTTGATAGAAAAAGTGCTTACCTGAGCTGCATATAAGTTGTTTCCTGAAATACCTAATTGAGTGTTCAGTGGTTTGTCTTCCTTAAATTTTTATGGGTTATTTCTCATATACTATGGAGCATATTGGGTAATCTGGGTGTTCAAATTAAATTGTGCATTGTTGGGAAGATGATTGCTTAGTTTAGAGGAATTATGGGGCTGTTTTCAAAATGGGTGGCAGCACTGCCTACCAACTTTGGCCCCCCATCGTCTTGCTTAAATGAAACCTATTTGCCCGAAATTTTGTGTGAAGCTAGCCTTATATGTGAACTTTCAATCCCCAAAAGATAGCTTGGCACAAGTTCCCTTATGTGCATGTTATTCATTGTTGACATTGGGGCTACACAATAGTTTCTCTACTGGGCACCAATTACGTCCTCTCCCTATCTGGCCTATTTCAACTCCGGTTGGCATGAAATTTGAATACAATGCTGTATATATTGTGTAGTTTCATTTATCTAAAGATAGACCAATGAAAATTGTGAATTTGAGTGAGTTATTTGGTGTTGAAAAATGCCATGTTTAGCTTGGGAAATCATGTTGCTTGCTCATATGAATGAAACACTTTAAAACTTTGATGCACTCAAGTCTAAATGTGTTTATCTACTATATGACTGTTGAGCTTGAGTGTTGTTTTTCTCTTCCCTTCATTGATTTTTGTTGGATTATATAAAAGCTAAAGTTTTGGGGAAAACTAATTTTTGCTCAAGTGTATTCTTAGATTGTTCTATTTGAACTTTTGGCACTCCTTTGAATTAATTTTCTTCATTGCGGATACAATGCCTCCAAGAAGGAAAGCGTCTGAGGCAAGTAAGGGAAAGAAACCAGTAGGGAAGTCATCTAATTCAAGACAACATGTCAACCAACTTGCCACCTCTAGAAAATGATTTTATAAATGATGACTTGGATTAGATGAATAGGGGATTCATTAAAGAGCAAAGATCATAGTTGTCTGATTTTGCTGATTCGCCATTCTCTGAGCTAATTGAGCATTGTTGTAATTGGAAAAATTTCTTGACAGAGTTGCATTTTGGAAACACAAGTGGTTAAAGGTTTCTATGCCAATTTCAACAAGGACATTGATAAGCAAGGCTCAAGACATTATCATTAGACATGGGTTAGTAGGGTTTGGGCAAACTTTAGCCTAGAGGTGATTAATGAGTATTTGGGGCTCGACCATTCAACATTGAGCCACTACCCATTGGAGGATACCTTCCAATTGGGTGTCTAAATGCATGTATAGGGGGGCAGATCCACGGGGTGTTGAGATGTCATGATATTATAATGGAGACTTGGCTAAGGGGATTTGGCTGTTGCACAATTTAGTGACTACCAACATTGATCCCACCTCAAACCACACTAAAGTTAGCTCCGGTCGGGCTCAAACGCTGTATCCCTTTGCATCCAGAAAGAAGAACGACTTGGGAAGTCATATCTACAGAGTGGTCAAGAATTTTGTGCAGAATTCCAATTCAACCAGTGCATTCTTTTCCCTTGTTTGATCATTAGCTTGTGTCAGGCGGCTGGAGTGACTATCAACCCAGAGTGTGACACTCAATTGTAGCACGACCTTATCATTTGGTCCTCAGTGAAGAATTCTCAATCTAAGAAGTCATGGACAGTTAGAGCCCATAGCGAGGACGTACCAGCTATACCTACTGACCGTGGAGAACTGAGCGATGTACTGCACCCATCACCAGCATCATAGCAGCCTGCTCCAGTCAATTGTCTAGTTACTCAAGCTCAATTTGAGCAGGCAACCTCTCTATTGCAGTGGTTGCTCAATTATCAGCTATGGAGACTACTAAAGCTTCTTTAGCTGCATCTTCTGCATGAATCCCACCCGATTCATTATCAGACCACGATTCAGACACACCATTAGTCGTACACCCTGGGAGTTTGTAAACCTTTACTCCTTATTTTTGCTCTTTTTGTTCAACACTGGGGACAATGAAGAAATTAAGTGGGGGATAATTATGTGTTATTTATCTTATCTGGCTGATGTGTAGTTTTGTTATCTCTTGGTCTGTATTTAAACTTGCATATTGTCTGAGTTAAATTGCGTAGTTTCAATCATATTGTTCGTCTAGTATTGTCTTTATGTTTAGTTGTTTCTGTGTTAAGTAAAACCGGAAAAAGTGCAGTCGAAAAACTTTTCTCTATATGTGCTATGTTTCATCTCCAGAAGAAAAAAAAGAGGGTTAAAAGTATGATGTTTTGTGAACATGTGAGAAAACAACTCATGATCCAAAAATACTTGATTTAAGTGGAGTATAGGTTAGCTGGAATTAGGATCTTAGGTAACGATAGAAAAAAATGAAAATTTGGAAAAATAGATTTTTGCTTTTGACCTGGAGAGATTAATAATACGATTGAATTAGTGAACTCACACCTTCTATTGATTTGCTTTGCCTAGAATTGGTTATAGCTAGATTAAGTTGATAACTTTAACCTTGTGAGATTTTTGAGCCTTTGGCTGACACATCCTTATTAGTCTCACTATCTTTTTTCATGTATGGTATTCTTCCATCTGTTTATATCTCTGGAACTTGCTTTGTTTCTCTTTGAGATGACATTGTTACATGCACTTTATAAAAATAATTAAGGCACTCTTTCTTGATTAACCACTTTAGCCAAAAGGCCTACTTCATCAATTAATTCTCTTTTGCATAACTTATTTGAGCTTTATAGCATATTTTGATTTCTTTAAACCCTTTAATACTAGTCTTGAGCCAAAAATTGTATATATTCTTTCCTTGTCAATGAACTAGTGGATTTGTGATTGATTTTGTTGCTTGGGTGGGGAAGAAGTAAGTTTGGGGCAATAGTTTTTATTGATGAGGTCTTGATAAAGAAAAAGTGCGGGAGTCAAGATGATGATATCTAGGCTGGGTGGTTTGTTATGTGAAAAAATGAGGGAGCTGAAAGAAAAGAAGAAAAAAAGAATGATTTGTGCAAAATGAGTTGATGAGAAAACAAAAAGTAAAAAAGCAACTGTGAAGAAAGAGAAATGAAAGAAAACTCGAGAGGGGAAAAATAAGAAAATAGTTGGGACAAAGGGTTGTGAAATAGAGGCTTGAGTTACCTTTGAAAGTTGGGGTATGTTTTGTGATATAGGTGATGCTAGAAGTCGTGAAAAAATGAAAGGAGTAGTGGGTTCACTTGAGGTGTGTTCTTGAAGATTATGAATTTGTGTTCCACTAGTTTCAACGGTTTATTCGCCTGACTTCCTAAATTTTTCCCACATTAATCCTTAGCCACATTACAACCCTTAAAAGATCTTATGATTTGTGTCATGCGTGTGCATCTAAGTAGTGGGGAATGAGAAATATTGCAAGTCTAAGGTAGAACTCTCCTATCGCACAGAATTTTGAGAGTAAACACTTAACCTTTAAACACTTGAGCAAAGAGTGAACTTACCCCTGAGGCTCGGCCTATTCGGGTTATGCCATTTTAGGTAAAAGACTTTGATTTATGATTCTAATGGTTGCTTGAGGGCACTTGTTCATGACATTTACGAGTTTCAAAAGGTCAATATGTACTTACGGGGGGAAAAAAGAAAAATTCGCTAAACTTTTACATTGCTTTGGAGACTTTTTATTAGGCATACTTACTCTAGATTGATTTAAAAAGTGGTATTGTGAGTTGTTATCTCATGTGTGATGAGTGTTAAAGTATTTTGTCATTATACTTGTGCTTTTGTCTTGTTCGTTGTTCGGGGACGAACAATGATCTAAGTGTGGAGGAGTTTGATAGGTATCTATTTGTGTTTAATCCCCCTATATGTGTCGTTAATTATGAAATAGTGCTTAAAAGTTCCTATTTACGTTTAATTTGGTAAATTACAGGTTAAAATCCAAGAGGAAGCCAAGATGGTTGCAAACGTTCTGGAGCTTGGGGACCAAAAAGTAACAAGGACAAGATAAAGGATCAAAAGCAAGATGAAAAAATCTCGGGCTTCAAGTTTGTTAATTGTGGCCACATTATCGGATATATTGCGGGTGCAATGTTGGAGCAAGTTCTATCACAAATCAAGGTTCATAGAGCTAAAAATCGATTGCAGGTGCAATGAAATGGTCATTGCAACCAATTTTGGCCTAGGAAAATTGCACATTGCTGCTGGAATGGAAGGCAGCAATCGTCTGTACTAGAAATCCAGTGTAGAGAGCAAGACTGAGGACTTCAATCACAATGGTACTCTACTACGGGCGTCAAGAGGGAATTAGGGGAACTTTCATCTACTCACTGTGGACACATTCACTTACTTTATTGCGGCCGCAATGATCAGTCAGCAGAAATTTTGTATTTCCCTTTTTATGTCAAATTCTTATTTTGGTAGGTTTCTTTTATCATTTCTAAGCACTTTTTAGGGCTTCTAAGCCTCTTATAAATAGGTCTGACCAGTTTTCTATGATATACATCAATACACACATTAAATTACATTATTTTCTTCAAGTAGTTCATAGAGATTGTTCGGAATTTTTTGTTTCCTTTTCTCGATAAATCCGGTCATGAATTCCAACTTATTCTCTTTTTCTCTGTGAATTTGATCTTTATTAAGAGTAACTAATTCTTTTTTCTTGGGACAAGCAATGTAGCCCTGCTGTGAACCTTAATTGCTAGTTTGTTGATTTAACGCCTAAAAAAGTGATTTCTAGTTAATTTTTTATCGTTTTATTGTATAGCTTCCTCTTATTTGGCATGTAGATTTGTGGATGCTTTTTGATTTGTGTTGAACTCGAGAAAGAAATGCATGAATTAGAATAGACTATAAAGGACATTAATTTAGACAAGACAATGAGATTTGGTTGTCGTTAGTGTGGTCATGTAAATTGAACTTCGGCAATATTTGCATGAGTTTCTTGTTATTAATGCACTTGAGAGGATTGATAACGCTCTCACTTAGAGACAGGTGAGGTGACCTAATTAAGTGGGATTAACTAGTTTTGAGAGTGTTAGTTGATTAATTACATGAAACTCGATCGCTAGCTAAGGTTGGTTTTTGTTGAATCAATGAATTGGTAACTAGAAGAATCAATGCTAGTGAAATTCTGATCCCAAGTTCACAAAAATCCTAAAGTAAACTTTCAAAAATAATGTACTTCTTAACTTGCTTTATTTTTAATTTTATTTATTCGCTTTTAAAAACAAATCTGAATTTCAAATGGTTCAACAAGAGCATAAGTTAAGTGTTCAATACTTATATCTTTCCTCGTGGGACGATACTCGAACTCAAAATCGACTCTATTGCTTATTCAACCCATACATTTGCGGATTGTACACACATATTTTAGCGAAGAGGTTTTTGGCGCCGTTGCCGGGGAATTGAATTTAATATTGATATTATTCGATTTTTCTTTAGCTTGAAACTTTATTTTTACTTTTGCAGATTTGCATATGTATGAGTGGAGTAGAAGACTTACAACCGTATGACTAGGAAATAGAACGAACTTCCAGATCTAGACGCAGACAACAAAGGTTTGTGCAAAAGCTGGCTGAAGTAGGAGGTGAGAATGATAATCAAGTTGTTCAAGAGCAAGCTATGAATGCAAATGGATCATTGAGGGAGTATATCACACCCACCATTTGAAATAACTGGAGATGCTTAGCTCTACCAGCTATAACTGCTGCAAATTATGAGATCAAGCCAGGAACAATCCAATTAGTTCAACAAATGGTACAGTTCAATGGTTTGCTAAAAGAAGATTTAAAAAAACATTGGAGGAAGTATGAGGAGTTATGTGGGATGTTTAAGATGATTGGAGTATCGGCTGAAGCAATTGAGATGAAATTGTTCTCTTTCTCCTTAAGTGGTAAAGCTAAAACTTGGTTTTACTCATTACCAGCAAACTCAATTGCTACATAGCCTAATATGACACAAAAGTTTATGGATAAATTCTTTCCACCCAGTGTAGTGCTGAAGATTAGAAGGGAGATGATTTTGCTTGGTCAGAAACAAGGAGAAAATATGTTTGATGCATGGGATATAATGATATGTTGAGAAGATGCCCAAATCATGGAATCCCAGATTGGCTCATTGTACAAACTTTTTACAATAGGTTGATTGATGAGAACAAGAAACATGCTGATTCAGGAGCTGGGGGTTCACTCATGGACAAGACCTATGAAAAGGCAGTAGAAAGTAGATTTACATTACTAGCTGATCAGTAGGCTCCATGTCGTTAAATTGTTCTACCATTTGTATAAACACTGATATACTTAGCACAAGACTCTTCTTGACATAGTTCGGCTCTCATGGTTATGTTCCTTTGTGGCCATGAGCATCTGCTTGTTTTGCGAGAGCTTCTAAGAATTGAACCCCAAACACAAACAATTTCCTTTGTAGCAGTATCACTTCTATCCCAAATAGGTTATTCTTTCAACCTATAAAAATCACTAAAAGCATTTCCACTTAACCTTTCTCTGCATTACATTTACATAAAGGAAGTCTCAAACCCCCACAGTGACCTAACAAAGTCTTTACAATTAGGTCGTCCCGTTGAACCTAAATCATGGGATCTCTAGTCAACAGGGTTGGGTTTCTTTCGTATTGACTTATATGTTTAAGAGTTTTAATCCCATTCATTTTGAGGACTTTACCACTAAATCTCGATTTAATCCTTTCATTAGTAGTCCGCCAGATTATATTTTGACTTCACATAATCAATAGAGATAACTCCAGTAAAGATTAGTTGCCTAATGGTATTACGTCTTTGACGTATATGTCCAGACTTACCATTATACATATTACTCTATGTCATGCCCATCGCATATTGACTGTCACAATATGTACAGATAGCAATCATAGGTTTTGGCCATTCTAGAATATCCTCTAGAAAAAGTCGTGGCCATTCTACTTCTTCACCACGTTTGTCTAAAGGAATAAACTCAGACTCCATAGTGGACCAGGCTAAAAACAGATCGGAAGAGCACACTTCCATGATATAGCTACACCTCTTAAAGTAAACACAAATCCACTTGTAGATTCCGATCTCTTTTATATCAGATATCCAGTTAGCATCACTGTATCATTCAACAACAACTAGATATCTAGTATAGTGCAGCTCGTAATCACGAGTATATCTCAAGTACCTTAGTACTCTTACGATCGCTTTCCAATGGTCAATTCCAGGATTACTCATATACCTACTTAGCCTACTAACTGTGTAAGCTATATCTGGTCTTGTACAACTCATCAAGTATATAAGACATCCAATGACCCTGGAATATTCAACTCATGAGATGCCCTCACCTCTATTTATTTATAGATGCTGACTTGTTTTTATCGAGGTTTTGGCTATTCCTAAATCATCCTTGTTCCCACACATAGTGTAATGAACTCAGCAGAAGTCCATCAGGTGTTTTTAAAGTTTTAACTCCAAGAATCATATCAGCCAAAACTATATCTTTCAAGTCAAATTTAGTGGATGTTATTATTTTATGATTGCTATGAACAATGAGCATATCATCTACATAAAATCTACATAAAGACACAAAATGACATGGCCATTTCTTGTATCATTTATATAGACACACTTGTCAGTTCATTAATTTTAAGTCCACACACCACCAAACATTATCAAACTTTTCATGCCATTGTTTTCGTGCTTGTTTCAAGCCATACAATGACTTCACTAGTTTACACACCTCGTGGTCCTGCCCTAGTGCTTTAAATCCCTCAAGTTGTTCCATGTAGATTTTCTCTTCTAAATCACCATTTAGAAATGTAGTCTTTACATCCACTTGATGTATCTCAAGCATTCAGAATGCTGCAATAGCTGGAATTGTTCTGATAGACATAATTCTCATTACTAGAGAATATATGTCAAAGTAATCAAGGTATTCCCGCTGTTTGTAACCTTCTATCACAAGTTCAGCCTTACACTTATCGATTGTTTAATCTACTTTCATTTTCTTTTTGAATATACACTTGTATCCTAGGGGTTTACAACCTAGAGGAAGGCCCACAAGTTCCTATGTATGATTTTATAAGATGGAATACATTTCACTCTGAATTACTTCTTTCCATTGAGGACCTTCTATCGAGGTTACCACTTCTTGATAGCTTTGAGGTTCACTTTCCAACATGTTTCCGGATCGAATTACTTTTCGATCCTAACCCTTTTACTACGCCTAGGTTCAGCCTCTTCAACATTTCTTTCATTTCCTTGTTCATGACTATCATCAATAGTCTCATGAACTCTTTTGGAAGAGCTTACTTCTTCCTTTGACTGATATGGAAATATATCCTTGAAGAATGAAGAATGAAGCATCTCACCTATTTGCACACCTCGCAATAGGTGTTACTTCTCATACCCGACAGATCATCAGAGGCTGTGAATACTCGATGGGTTACTGTTTAACAGATGGTATATATCCACTGTGGGCTACTATTGTGCAAACAATTTGTGAAACACATGGCCCAAAGAAGAAATACTTTGCCATCAAATAGGAAAGTTACAGAAAAAACATCGAACCGGAATTTAGAGTGCTACAGTCTAGGCTTACAATTATTGTAGGGCAGGTCAGATTTTGGAATAAATGTATGATATAATGAGTATATGTATCATTATGTATAACATGATTATCAAAGATGAAAGACATCTTGAGGCTGTTATTAGAGAGTTTGTTGAAGCGTCAACCCCTCAAGCGCCTATTTTACGGCTTTCCTCATGTGACGCTGTCAAATTAAGAAGAAGGAGGCTCATTATGCCCTACGAGATGTGCTAGTTTAACATCTATAGGAGAAGTAAACCAACTCTGAAAGTTAGATGTATCTATTTACATAATTTGTGCTCTATGTTGTCGAATTTATTTCTCAATTTCAATCCTTAGCATTTGGAATGAAGTGTTATGTATGATCTCTTTTATCCTTGTTGAATGCACTTTTTAATTGACAATTTTGCGATATATTTTGATTTTCGACCTTCTACAGTGTTGATTTACATTGGTAAAGTATTTTATAGAATTTTAATTAATTACAAAAGATTGGATAAAATAATTTGTTACAATTAAAAATAAATGAAAAATGAATGACAAAATATTGGAATTCAAATTTGGGATGAAATTCCGTCCTTTGGGTTGGAGAGCAGACTAAAAAATATGGTGATAGTTGGACTATTTTTTGGGAAAATAGTCCATTTGATCTTTCTTGCATTGGAGATCCTCTTAAGAACATTAAGAGTTATCGATTTATTACCTAATAGTAATAACGTCAACATATAATTTTTCTTCTTTTTTTTTTTTTTTGCGAAGTATCAGCTTATAATTGTATTGAAGCATGTTTTTGTAATTTAATAGTAGTTACTAATTTAGTACCTGAGTGATGCACAGGGAGCTGAAACATCTATAGTAGGGATTTGAATGTGTCTTTGGTAACAAAATTAAATAAAAAGCTAGAAAAGAAAAATGTGTTGCTCTCCAATATAGTTGCCCAGTTATTATGCCAAGACCCATGTCGTATGGTGGCATCCATTTTAACTTCCCACTCCCTAGATCACGTTCGATTTCTTTCCCCTACAATTCCTTTGTAATTCAAAAAAAAATAATAATAAAGTTGATATAGAGGATAAAAAATCATTAGGGAATAAAAAATCATTTGGAGTCATTAAAAAAATCATGTGTTTGTTAATTGATGTAGAGGACACCAAAATAAGCAAACCAAGTACATGTCGGTACATCACATTAGGGAAACTAAGTACTCCAAAAATCATATTTTTGTTAATTAAAGCCAAACCAGTGAGTTATGAGCATCTCCTATTAAGGAAATGGGAATCTTTGGAAGACTAATTAAAGACTCCTGCATTGGGCAGGGTGAATGGTCGATTCCATGGAGTCCAAACATCAAGCAGTAGATGGAGAAAGGCTGGGAGCAGGGTGGATTAAAATTAATGTCAAAATGTATGTCCGGCCAGATGGTTGGTGGAGATGATAGAGGGAAGATAAGGATGGCGAATTTAAATGTTGTGATTGAAAATTTAACTTCCCAGTTATTAGGAATGTATCAGGTTCCTCTGAAGGTGGTTCAAGTGGCGATTGAAAAAGGTTTCTAGAAAGTTACTGTTGAAACCAAATATGGCTCATTTATTAGAAAGGAATGCTGTTTTAGCTAACATGGTTGCTTGTTCATTATAACGTTTCATTAAATATTGACTGTCTAGAGCTGGGCGGTTGGCCTTTCAGATCAACACATTTTGTAACGCCCCAAATTCTAAGCACCTGGGACGTTAACAATATTTTCTTTGTTTTTAAAATAAACAAATTAAAAGCGGGTAAAATATGCAGAAAAATAATTCTCATAATCTTGGAAATAATATCCCAAAAAACTTATTAATATCAAGAAATAGGGAATTTAAAATATTCATGAACAAGTAAATAATGCTCATTTCATTCCAAAAATAAATTCTAAATTAATTCGATGCCACCACTGCTCAACGTCTCTCCTCTGATTCTGAACCTGCAAAATGTTGTAATTTGAAAGAATGAGTATTTCATGGAAATACTCAGTAGTCTCGGCATAAATTAATTAACTTATACCACAGCTACACATATTAACATGCAACTACATGAATACCTCAGAAGGGTTCTTTACTCAGAAACAAGCATCGTTTGGTAAATGCAGGTTTCCGACTCTCGTCTCATGCTATAAAGCATATAAATACTAGTGTATAGTAATCAAGTATTGCATGCATATCATAAATATTCTCGTCTCGTCTCATCTTAAGCATAAAGCAAATAAGCTAATGCATATAATAAACACATAAATCACATATTTACATGCATACTGATAGCACAGATCAATTAATTTTGCATATAGTTTTTAAATAACTTTTTCCAGAAAAATGAGACTACCTTAAACTTTGTGAGCTGGGCAACCTTTGTAAGAAAATCCTTGGTCTATGGATCCTCACACCTTGTCTAGTCAAAGAGAAAATAAATTATTTTAGTGTTGAAGGAATAAATCTTTTATAGAAATGAAATGTAAATAATAAGGACTAAAATGAATTTCTAGAATAGTTTGGGTTTGAAATAGCGTTTTTCAAAAGGTTGGGGACTAAGACTGACAAGACCAAAACTCTTGGGACCAATTTAAAATATACTCAGAATCTGGGGACTGAAATTAGACAACATAATTGTTTTGGGTTCGAAAAGGCCCTAAAAGATAATTTTGAACTACTTAAGTGTCAATAAAAGTACAGAGACTGAAATGACTCAAAATTGAACTCAGGGACTTAGGGTGTGAATCAGATTCAATTAAATCCTAAATCCCTCAATTGACTTGCTCCAATCTAAGAAAACAAAGCAGAGGCAGAGGACAGAGGAGAGCCAGGGTGGTCGGGTACACGTAACCGAGGAAAAGGCGCGGTGGTGGGGTTCATGAAGGCTTCGGTCAAGGCTTGGCTTCCAGTTCTTGGGTTCGAGGGATAGGTGACATGGGATAAATTCTTGGGTTTGGAATTTCAGCCAAGGCTTAGGGAATCGAGAGGAGGCTGCGGTGGTTGAGGCGCGGGGGATGGAGACATGCCAGTTGCTGTGTTTGACCGCAGAAAAGGGCTCAGGTCTGGTTGTTTTCATGAAATTCCGGCGGGTAACGGGGTTCATTGGCCGGAAATCGGTTGGGCAAGGTTCCACAACCTTTCTTTTTTTCTGTGGGTTCTGATTTTGGGGTCTAAAGGTGTGGCTAGCTTTGGCCGAATGGAGGTGGACTGGTGGGGAGAGGGAGCTCCAACGCAGTGGTAATAGGTCTGGCCAGGTGAAGCAGATGTGACGACGGTGGAGTATGCTATGTGGGTGTGTGAATGTCTGTGTATCTCTATATTAATATGTGTATATCTATCTATTGGGAAAAAAACAGAAGCAAGTAATGGTGTGGGACAAAAAATATCACAGAACTTGACTCAGAAAAACTGTGAATTTGCTGAATAATTTGTATCTGTATTACGTATGAGAGGCAGATGGGTTTATAGGCTTGAGGTGAAGATTCTCCTGGTTCAACTTGGTCACATAGTAGAGGTTTACTTTGGGTTGAAGTATGAATTGATAGGAAATTGAATTCTTGGCTCGGATGAACTGTGAATTAGAAGAAAACGGGTCTAACTGATGTTGATGAGTGATAGGATTTGTTTTGTTTCAAAAGAGCTCTAAAGCTATATGAAATATATAATGTATTAATTAAAATAGATTATTAATTAAAATGATAGAATTCGTTTTGGACTTAACGTAATAGTTGAAATTAAAATTATTTTATTTTATTTTTATGACTAGATGAGCACGAACTAAAACGAACTTTAAAATTAGCGAGATTATAGCGACGCGTAATTATTTAATAAAACTTATTTTTAGAAATTTCGGGTCGCTACAACCTTACCACCTTAAAAAAATTTCATCCTCGAAATTTGGCTTGCTTGATCAATGAGGTCAGGGTACCTGTCTCGAATTTCCTCTTCCTTTTCCCAAGTGACCTCATCGCTTCCCCGTTTACCCCACTTGATTTTCACTAATGGAACCTCACGATTTCTCAAGATATGGACTTTCCTCTCCAATATGCATATAGGAGTTTCCTCATAAGACAAATCTTTCTAAATCTCAATATCCTGATAACTCACTACGTGATTCGGGTCAGAAATGTACCTCTTCAACAACGAGATATGGAAAACATCATGTATTGCCGAAAGTTCAGGGGGCAATGCCAGTCTATATGCCACATTACCAACTTTCTCTTGTATCTCAAATGGTCCAATGAAACGCGGTCTCAACTTTCCCTTCTTACCAAACTGCAGAACACCCTTCATTGGTGCCATTTTAAGGAATACCTTATCCTCAATCTGGAACTCTACATTCTTTCTTTTCGGATCAGCATAAGTCTTCTGCCGATCCTGAGCTGTCTTAATCCTCGACCGAATCTTTTCAATCTGCGCAACAGTCTTCTCTCCAGATATGGCCCCAACAAATTCCTTTTGCCAACCTCATCCCAATAGATCAGCGAATGACATCTTCTGCCATATAATGCTTCGTAAGGGGGCATGCCAATAGAGGCATGATAACTATTATTATAGGCAAACTCCACTAAGGGTAAAGAGTTGTCCCATTTGCCACCCAAATCCAACACGCAAGCTCTCTGCATGCCCTCCAAGGTTTGAATGGTGTGCTCAGACTGTCAATCTATTTGGGGATGATACATAGTGCTGAAGTTCAATCGAGTACCCATGGTAGTCTGGAGATTCTTCCAGAACCTTGAGGTAAACCTTGGATCTCGGTCGGACACAATGGAAACTGGTATTCCATCTAGTCGAACAATCTCCTTGACATATAGTTGTGCCAATTGATCAACATTGAGGGTCATTCAAACTGGCAAGAAATGAGCCGATTTAGTAAGTCGGTCAACAATAACCCATATAGCATCATGAGTCTTGACTGATCTTGGAAGTCCTACTACAAAATCTATCGTGATTTTCTCCTACTTCCACTCAGGTATATCCAATGGATTCAACAAGCCTGAGGGTCTCTGATGTTTAGCTTTAACTTGCTAACAAATGATGCAATGTGAGACAAACTTCGTGATACTCACCTTCATGTTCCTCCACCAGAAGGAATCACGCAAGTCACGATACATCATTTCCCTACCTGAATTCTTTGTGTAAGGGGCCGAATGAGCTTCTGTGAGGATTTCATTCCTGATCTGCTCATTGTTTGGAACAAAAAGTCAACCCATAAAAATCAGTGCTGAATCTGAGGCAATCTCGAATCCTAGTTTTCGTGAGGTCTTTACTCTAGCCCTGATCTTTTCTAGATTTTGTCATCCTTCTGGGCCACTACAATCCGATCTCTTAAGTCTAGTTTAACGACTAAGTTTGCTTGCCTACCAGACTTCCAAGTTGATGGGCTTCGCACTTCAATCCTTAAATTCTGAAAATCCCGTATCAACTAGTCCTAAATAGTACCCAAAGCTGATAGTTGTCCAACATACTTCCTGCTCAATGCATCAGCCACTGCATTGGCTTTACCCAGATGGTAAATGATAGTGCAGTCATAATCCTTTACCAACTCTATCTATCATCGTTGTCTCATGTTCAGCTCTTTCTGAGTAAAGAAGTAATTCAAGTTTTTGTGATCAGTGTATATCTCGCATTTGCTCCCATACAAGTAGTGACGCCATATTTTTAGGGCATACACTACCGCTGCAAGCGCCAAGTCGTGAGTGGGGTAGTTCTGCTAATGTGTTTTCAACTATCTCGAAGCGCAGGCTACCACTTTTCCGTACTGCATCAAGACACATCCCAAACCGTGTTTAGATGCATAGGTGTAGATAATAAATCCTTCAAAACCACCAAGAATAGTCAACACTGGAGCTGATACTAACCTTTTCTTTAATTCCAGAAAACTCTACTCACACTTGTCTGTCCACTGAAATTTAACACCCTTCCGGGTCAGCTGAGTCATAGGGCCTGCTATCTTGGAGAAACCCTTGATGAATCGTCGGTAGTAGCCAACCAACCCTATAAAACTTCTCATGTCTCTGGCATGAGCAGGTGTCGGCCAGTGTGTCATTGCCTCAACCTTAGAAGGATCAACTTCAATACCTTTAGCTGTCATGACATGACCTAAAAATCCGATCCTCTCAAGCTAAAATTCGCATTTCTTAAATTTGGCATACAACTCATCTGCTCTCAAGATGCCTAGCACAATCCTCAAATGCTCCTCGTGCTGTTTTGGATCCCTCGAGTAAACCAGTATGTCATTGATAAAGATGATGATGAATTTATCTAGATACTGGTGAAAGACTCGGTTCATCAAATCCATGAACACTGCAATGGCGTTTGTGAGACCAAATGGCTTCACTTTGAATTCGCAATGCCCATATTGAGTCCTAAATGCCGTTTTAGGTATGTCCACTAGCTTGATCTTCACCTGATGATGTCCAGATCTAAGATCGATTTTCAAGAATACTGATGTACCTTTCTGCTAATCGAATAAGTCTTCAATCGTAGGAAGACGATATTTATTCTTTATCGTCAGCTTGTTGAGTTCCCAATAATCAATGCACATTCTTATGCTGCCCTCTTTCTTTTTAACAAATAGAACAGGTGCTCCTCAAGGAGACGCACTCAGTCTTCTCCAATAACTCCTCCAGCTGAACTTTCAATTCCTGTAACTCTTTAGGTGCCATACGATATAGAGCTTTAGACATTGGTGCTGCATCGAGTACCAGATCTAAGGAGAATTCCACGTGTCTATCTGGTGGAATACCTAGTAAATCTTTTGGGAAAACGTCAGCATATTCACACACCACTAGTACATGATATAAAGTGATTTCAGTCGTTAGCTCACCCTGAAGGCTAACCAAATATCCCTAGCAAATGCCTTTTCCCAAAAGCTTCTCTACTTGCATGGTTGAAATAAGGCGAGAAAGTGCTTTGACCTTTGATCCGTAGAATCTAAATGCCTCTTCCCCATTTTCTGAAACACCACTTCCTTCTCATGGCACATGATGGCAGCATGGTTATTACTTAAACAATCCATACCCAATATTACGTCGAAGTCCTTCATCTCAATTACGTTCAGATCTGCATTCAATATTAGTCCTTCAAAGTCAATTGGTGCTGCCCTAGCTATCTCATTCATCTTGATAGTTCCCCCTAAAGGAAAGCTAACCTCAAGTGAACTACTCGTTCTTTCTCCTACCAATTTCAGTCTAGCTAGGCATGAGGTAGATATAAAAAAATGTGTGGCATCTGAGTTTATTAGGACATATATAGGAATACTACAAACAGATAGTATACCTGTCATCATGTAACATTACTATCAAAGAACTACACATCACAACATTTAAATCAATACATGTACCGGAATACCATAAATAATTAGTATACCTGCTATCATGCCAGCATCATTGATGGCATCATCGTGCATCATGGCAAATACACGAGCCTTTCCTTTGTTAGCCTGCTGCATGTTCCTCTTTTGGTCAGTGTTCCGAGCAGGAGTGTTTGGACAATTAGATGAAAAATGTCCCGGCTAACTGCACCTGTAACACACTCCCTTGCCCTATAAGCACTCTCCCCTGTGCAGCTTCTTACAGTTAGGGCATGGTGGAAATGAGTTAGCAGTCTGTCCACCAGTCAACCTTGTGTTTGGCTTCTTGTTGGATGTCTGGTTCCTGTTTTGCCCCTGATACGGCCCCTGCCACTCTCTCTTCCCCTGATTTTGCTGATTGCTCTTACTCCCTAGACCTTCATAATGTGTCCCAGAATATGCTATTTTCTGAGCCATCTTCACCACCTACCCATAAGTGGGTAATGAGTGGGAGCAAATAATCTGGCCAATATCCGAGCGTAGGCACCTTTCAAACCTTTGAGCTTTCATAGCTTCAGTGCTCACCAAGTGTGGGGCATACCTAGACAGCTCTTCAAATTTCCTCTCATATTCAGTAACGTCCAAGTCGTCCTACTTCAAATTCACGAACTCGGACTCCTTATGATCTCGAAGAGCTTGTGAGAAATATTTATCTATTAAATCTATTTTGAACAATTCCCAAGTCAGGTTCCTTTGCTCCTCCTGCATCCTAGTCCCACACGCAGACTATCACCAATAGCCGACACGCCCTTCAAGAATGAATACCGCACATAACACTTTCTGATTATGAGGGCATGAGATGTAGCGAAAGATTTTCTCAATAGACCTTATCCACTCTTCCGCAGCTGGGGGATTAATGCCACCATCAAACTTGGGTGGCCTGCTCCTGCAGAACGCCTCAACGATGGACTAGGGTGGGCCAGCTTGAGCTGCAGGAGTGCCTTGTCTGAGGTCTTGCACTGCTTGAAGCAAATCCCTTATCTGGTTCGCTTGTGTATTTCCTCGTGCCATTTCCTTTGCACATGAATTCAAAATGAGTTTATCTCCATTGTTATCAAACTATAACACAAGCATTCGTACATAACAAGTAAAACTATTCATCATCAATAAGGCAAGACGAAAACTTTATTTCATTAATCACTGAATATCCTTAAACGACGAGTACAAAATGTCTTAAATGAATGAATAAAACTATAAATTGAAATAAATGCTATAATAAACTATAGTTTCCATCTATCTATCCTGCTACTCTACTCATCTAACCATCCATTTCCCTTATTGCCTACTGGCGGTGTTCTGGACGTATAAGTAGGGGTGCTTCCGCCCGGCGGTGTACTTGGGGTATACTCATAAGGCCCATACACTCCAGACTCTGTATTAGACACCTCGTGGTCCTCATCTAGTGCTATCACCTCCTCATCCACAACTTCCTGCACCGGTTCGGAGAGGGGCATTAGCACAGGTGCCTCCCCTCGCATCGCCAGCTCGTCACAGAAGGTCTGGTAATCAACATCCACCCCATGATGCCCTCTCAACTCCCCAAGAAATTGGGAGATCTGGGGGCGCTAGTTCTCTAGAAATGTCGATATCAAGTGACCAATAGAGTCTACATTATTTGTCCTGAACCCACTGGCAATGGCTTCATGACGTGCCATATTATAACCAAGTACATGTTCTGATATGGTAGCTCCAAGTGCAAACCTATATATCAAATACCTATGGAAGATCGTATAGGTCCTTGCCCTAAACACTTGTATCCTACATCTCGTCATGAGTGCCTAAAAAGTACCATTTGTGCAAAGTCCAGCTAAGTATTACTATTTTTGTTAATTTAAGCTAATTTAGACAACTGTACAATTGAAATCATCAAATCTTTCTCACTTAAAATAATTACGTATTATGCCTAATTTTGCTCAAACTCGATTATTTCATAAAGTCGAATACAATTTTTCTTTCTTAAATATCTGTTTTATAAAGTCTCATAAATAATATGTATTCGACATAACATCATAAATACTTTCAAAATAAATAATTACCTCAAACCAATAAGTCTTTCTTTTACCTTCAGAGTCCGCGGAGGAAGCAATGTCAGTGGCAACCTATAAAAATTCTTGACTTTATTTTTAAAAATTTTTACAAGTGCACAGAGACGTAGACCTTTCTCTGATACCAAGCTGTAACGCCCCGAATTCTAAGCACCTGGGACGTTAACAATATTTTCTTTCTTTTTAAATTAAACAAATTAAAAGCAGCTAAAATATGCGGAAAAATAATTCTCATAATCTTGGAAATAATATGCCAAAAAACTTATTAATATCAAGAAATAGGGAATTTAAAATATTCATGATAAAGTAAATAATATTTATTTCATTCTAAAAATAAATTCTAAATTAATTCGATGCCACCACTGCTCAACGCCTGTCCTCTGATTCTGAACCTGCAAAATGTTGTAATTTGAAAGAATGAGTATGTCATAGAAATACTCAGTAGTCTCGGCACAAATTAATTAACGTATACCACAGATACACATATAAACATGCAACTAAATGAATATCTCAGAAGGGTTCTTTGTTCAAAACAAGCATTTTATGGTAAATATAGGTTTTTTACTCTCGTCTCATGCTATAAAGCATATAAATACTAGGGCATATTAATCAAGTATTGTATGCATATCATAAATATTTTCGTCTCGTCTCGTCTTACGCAAAGCAAATAAGCTCATGCATTTAATAAACACATAAATCACATATTCACATGCATACTGATAGGACATATCAATTAATTTTGTGCATACTTTTGAAAGTAACTTTTTCTAGAAAAATGAGACTAACTTAAACTTTATGAGTTGGGCAACCTTTGTAAGAAAATCCTTAGTTTATGGATCCTCACGCCTCGTCCAGTAGAAAATAAATTATTTTAGTGTTGAAGGAATAAATCTTATATAAAAAAATGTAAATAATAAGGACTAAAATGAATTTCTAGAATAGTTTAGGATTGAAATAGTGTTTTTCAAAGGCTTGGGGGACTAAGACTGACGAGACCAAAACTCTTGGGACCAATTTAAAATATACTCAGAATCTTGGGACTAAAATTGGACAACATAATTGTTTTGTGTTCGAAAAGACCCTAAGAGATAGTTTTGAGCTACATGTGTCAACAAAAGTACAAAGACTGAAATGACTCAAAACCGAACTCAGGGACTTAGGGTGTGAATAAGATTCAATTAAATCCTAAACCCCTCAAGTGACTTGAACTAAAATGAGAAAGCGTAGTAGAGGTAGAGGATAGAGGAGGGCGAGGGTGGTCCGGTTCTCGCGACCGAGGCAAGGGCGCGATGGTGGGGTTCGTGAAGGCTTTGGTCAAGGCTTGGCATCCGGTTCTTAGGTTCGAGGGATAGGTGACATGGGATAAATTCTTGGGTTTGGGATTTCGGCCAAGGCTCAGAGAACCGAGAGGGGGTTGCGGTGGTTGAGACGGGGGGACGGAGGCGTCGCGGTGGCTGTGTTTGACCGCAGAAAAGGGCTCAAGTCTAGTTGTTTTCATGAAATTCCCGCGGGTAACGAGGTTCATTGGCCGAAAATCGGCTGGGCAAGGTTCCACACTCTCTTTTTTTCTGTGGGTTCTGATTTTGGGGTCCAAAGGCGTGGCTGGCTTTGGCCGAATAGAGTGGACTGGTAGGGTGAGGATGCTCCAGCATGGCGGTAGTGGGTTCGGCCGGGTGTCGCAGATGTGGTGACGGTGGAGTATGTCGTGTGGGTGTGTGCATGTCTGTGTATCTATCTATTGGGAAAAAAAGAAGCAAGTGATGGCGTGGGACAAAAAATATCGCAGACCTTGACTCAAAAAACTGTGAATTTGCTGAATAATTTGTGTGCGTATTACGTATAAGAGGTGAATGGGTTTATAGGTTTGAGGTGAGGATTATCCTGGTTCAACTTGGTCATGTAGTGGAGGTTTACTTTTGGTTGAAGAGTGATAGGATTTATTTTGTTTTAAAAGAGCTCTAAAGCTATATAAAATATATAATGTATTAATTAAAATAGATTATTAATTAAAATGATAGAATTATTTTTGGACTTAATGTAATTGTTGAAATTAAAATTATTTTATTTTTATGACTAGACGAGTGTGAACTAAAATGAACTTTAAAATTGGCGAGATTATAGTGACGCGCAATTATTTAATAAAATTTATTTCTAGAAATTTCGGGTCGCTGCACGTTTTCTAAGAGAATCCTTTATATTTTATCTAGATTTTCTGTCTGAAGATGGGATATTAGGGATATCAGACAGAAGAGAATTTCTTAAACGTGTGATTCGGGGAACATTAAAGCCCAAATTACCAAAACCTTATTAGATCACTTTAATTGGGCTTAACCTTACATGACACTAACAACACATAATTGTTTCCATATAAGCCCAATGTTGAACTAAGGGTCCAACAATCTCCCATTTGGGTTATATGTGTAACCTTATAATCATGCATTGCAAAAATAAATGCGAGCTCAAATTTGCTATCATTACTGAGATGTATCTATATCTAATCCGGTCCATCAATCATATCAACATAGGATCAAAGCGACCTTTTTCACATGACCCGTCAATGGCCAAATATGTGGATACAGTTGAATGACATGGATCATGATGTGGATATGTAGCATGGAAAATTACATGCAATGTGTTCTTAACATGCCTATTTCCAACTGGCCCATCTTAAACCTTAGTGAGATCAAAACATGCGAAAGTCAGAGTGTGAATAAACCAAGACTTTATTTCTGCATAAAATAACTAACATCCAGAAATTGAAATAACTAATAAATGTCTACATTGGAAAAGCATATAAGATAACAAACTCCCACTAGAACTGAATAACTTCATAGTTCTTGGTAGCCATACGGGCAGTATGCTCATGAAACATTTTGGCACAATCTTTTAGTAAGCGGATTCGCAATGACGGAGTTTGTAACGATGTGCTCTATAGACAATTGTCCACTCTGAACTCTTTCTTTAACAATTAGGAACTTGATGTCTATGTGCTTTGACTTTGTCGAGCTCCCATTGTTATTGGAATATAAAACTGCCAACTTATTACCACAAAATAATCTAGGACTTGTTTGGCACTCTTTATTTTTTTCATTTATAAATTCACCTACCATGATTTGACTGTTGATTTGACAGCTACTCAACAATCACCACACATTTTAAACTTCAATTAAATCTCCACCACTCATTTTCAGTCATTATAAATTCCCTTTATAATTTGATTTTATAAATATAATCAAACGGGGCCCTTAGGTGGCCTTCAATTCTATCCACTATGCGTAGCACCGTGATAAAATTTCACAGTCACATCCCATGATTGGATGCCTCATAAAATGTCACAAATTCTGCATCCGTGGTGGAACATGCTACTAGAGACTCTTTAGTGCTCTTCCAAGAGACAGCACTTCTAGTAAGTGGATAAATGCAGCCGAACATAGATTTCTTACTGTCTAGGTATCTCGGAAAATTGGAGTTAGTATATCCAATGATCTTAAACTGATCCGACCTTTGATACGTGAGTAGGTAGTCCTTTATTCTTTGTAAGTACCGCAAGACCCATTTGGCTGCTTTCCAATGGTCTACTCCTAGATTGCTTAAGTGTCTGCCTAACATCCCTGTAACGTATGCAATATCTAGACGTGTACAGACTTGGGTATACATTAGACTCCCAACTATTGTAGCATAAAAATTTTCTGCATTTCCTTTTGCTCAAAATTATTCTTAGGGCATTGAGTGAAACTAAATTTGTCTCCCTTAGCTGCAGGGCCATCACCTAGTTTACAATTCTACATGCCATATCTCTTAAGAACCTTTTCGATATAGCTCTTTTGTGATAATCCAAGAATACCCCTGAGCAATCCCAGTGTATCTGAATACCTGATACAAAAAAGGCGTCACCAAGATCTTTCATCTCAAAATTCTTAGCTAGAAATCTCTTGGTTTTGTGTAGTAAGCCTATATGATTGCTGGCAAGCAAAATGTCCTCGACATATAAAACCAGAAAAATTTCCCTATTCCTATAGAACTTAATAGTATACACAATCAGCGACTAAATTCACCTCAAATCTGAAACAGATGATCACTTGATGAAATTTGAAATACCATTATCGATATGCCAACTTGAGTCCATAGATGGATTTATTTAGTTTGCAAACCATATTATCTGGATCTCTGAACACAAAGTTTTCTAGCTGCACTATAGAAATCGTTTCATTAATGTCACCATTTAGAAATGTTGCCTTTACATCCGGCTGATGTAACTCAAGATTGAAATGCACCACTAGTGCCATTACAATTCTGAAAGAGTCTTTCGAATAAACTGGAGAGAAATTCTCTTTATAGTCAATGCCTTCCTTCCGTATAGAGCCCTTTGCAACAAGACATGCCTTGTATCTCTCCACATTGCCTTTTGAATCCCTCTTGGTCTTAAATATCCATTTCCAACCAATGGGTTTTGCACCTTATGGCAATGGTATGAGATCCCACACATCATTATCCATCATGGACTTAATCTCCTCACTCATGGCATCAATCTAGTTTGAGAATTAGAAATTTCTATGGCTTGACAGAAGTTGATTGGATCATCTTCCATCACTCCAACATCAGCTTCACGCTCTTGAAGAAATATAATGTAGTCATCTGGCAGAGTACTTCTTCTATCTCTAGTGAATCTACTTAATGGCATAGGTTCTTGAAATGGCAGAGTTTGTTCTTCTAGAACTATTACTTCATTGGGAGGTTCTTTGACATTGTCTTGATTTGTTGCTTTTGAACAAAGTCAGAAATGGAATCCTAATCAATGCCTATAACACTTGTAGGAATATGAACATATTTCTCTTCAAGAACAAAGTCCCTAGTCTTATCTCCTCCCCCAAACTTGACATCCTCAAAGAACCTAACATTTCCTGACTCGAAATTCAACTTAGTAGTTGGATCATGAAACTTGTACCCCCTGGATCTTCCAAAGTATCCAACAAAATAGCAACTCACAGTCATTGAGTCTAGTTTCTTTTCATTGGGCCTATGAGGCCTTTCCTCAGCTAGACATCGCTAAACATGCAAGTGCTTTAAACTAGGTTTCTTGCCTGTCTAAAATTCATAAGGGGTTTTGGTAGTTGCTTTTATCAAAATTCTATTAAGAATATAAGCTGCAGTCTTGAGTGCTTCTCCTTAGAGTGAATCTGATAAGGTAGAATGAGATATCATGCTCCTCACCATGTTCTTAAGAATCATGTTTTGTCTTTCATCAACAACATTCATAGTAAGCATACCCGGCATAGTGTACTATGTGACGATACCACATTCCTCTAGGAATCTAGCAAAAGGTCCTAGAAGTTGTTCACCTAAACCATCATATCTTCCATAGAACTCTCCACTACGGTTAGATCTGATTCTTTTGTTCCTTTTGCTGAGATGGTTTTCAACTTCAGCCTTATGGCTTTTGAACATGTCCAGCGACTGTGTCTTTTCATGAAGAAGATATATGAAGCTATATCTAGAAAAATTGCATCTGAACATTATAAAATATTTTGACCATTTCAAGAAGTTGCAGGAAATGGCCCACAAATGTCCTTATGTATAAGTTCTAAGACATCCAAAGTCTTGTTAGCTTCAAATCTTCTTTTGTTGGTTTGTTTTCCCTTTATATGGTTAAGACAAACATCAAAATCTACAAAATTAAGGGATCAAGAATTCCATTTGTCACAAGTCTTTCAATTCTCTGTTTGGAGATGTTACCTAATCTCCTGCGTGATAATGAAGCAGAATTCTCATTGGTTAATTTTCACTTTACACCTCGTGTACTTAATTGCTGGGATTCATTAAATGAATCAATCTTAGCATACCAACCGTGATAATTAGTGCAATACTTCTTCTTATGCCCTTCAACTCCACAGAAGAAACAACTAGTACTTTCCGAATCATCTGATTTTTTTTGTTGTTTTTTTTGAAGTGCTGCATCTAGTGCTGTATCTGTAGCTTCCTTATTCTTCTTCCTTTTCTTTCCCTTGTCCTTGTTTTTAAAGGTTAAGGCCAGGCAAACACTTTTTCTCTTATCTTTCTTTAACATTTCCTCTTCCTAAACGCAGTGTGACATGAGCTCATTCAAAGACCAAGTCTCTTTCTCACAATTATAGCTCACTTTAAACTGATTAAACTGTAATGGAAGAGATATAAGAACCAGATGCACTAGCAAGTCCTCAAAGAGGCCAAGCTTAAGTGCTTTCAACTTTGAAGCAGGATGAGACATCTCCAAGATGTACTCCCTGATGTTGCCTTTACCTGTGTACCTCATTGAAATAAGACTTGCCAATAGTGTACTAATTTCAGCCTTTTTGTTTTTAACAAGCCTTTTTCAATATTAGCAAGGAAATCTCTGGCTATTGTAATATTTTTAGAAATTGTAGCCCTAAATGCTTCTGGAATGGCCTTCTTTATAATCATCAAACACATGTGATTTCATCTCTCCCACCTATCCATATCCCTCTTATCATAAAAGGTACTGTTATCTGTAAGAGATAGAGGAGAATCTTCCCTTAACATAAAATCAAGATCTATGACTCAGAGAACTATTAATAAGTTGTCTCACCATTGACTTGAAGTCGGAACCATTGAGCATAAGAATTGAGTTGATATTGGGAGTAATATTAGCAGGAGTCATAGCTGAATTGGGAAGAACAAGCACACAAAACAAGCTTACACAAATATTCAATACCAGAAAACACAATAATAAATTCAACTAAAGTAAGTGCCACCTCAAGATACTAGGCACTCCATTAATATTTTATCTTTAGACAAAAAATTAACTTGTAATTGATATCTTGTGGTAGTAATCAAACACTAACAATAAAAAAACATGTCGAACAATAAATCTTCCTTTGGGCCGATTTATAGTTCACAATAAAACTAAATAATCATCACGTGTTTATTACCACTGGTGTAGATGCAATTCTGTTAAATATCAACCTTCCTTTGAGCAGATTAATATGTACATAAGTTACATGCACATGACCTTTTATATTTCAAAATAAATCAATTTCCATAAGAGAGGCCAATTTGGTGGCATGTTGTTTCAATTAATTTATCTCAAAATATATATTCATAACCATACCAATGTTTGAATTTATAATTGTTCCTTAATTAATTCCTAAAACCATAGGAATTTAATCCAAAACAATAACAGAAGGGTTAAATCCAAATCCATTGCATAAATTAATACAATGGTATGATGAATTTTTAATAGCCCAAATAAACTAAAGCCATAATAATTAACCTCATTAATTAATCTAATGTTAAAGTTAACTAATATAACACCCAAAAGAATTGAATGGCTGGCCTTACTATCCAAATCCACAGTTTTGATTTTCTTTTTTATATTTAATTAATACATGCAACCGGCAAATTCTTTTGAGAAACAAAAGTCACGAATATAATTGAAGATTTCCCAAGTTACAGATGTATTAACTGAATCCATAAAACCAATATGTTAATAGGATTCAAAGTCACAAACTATGAGTTTTCGTAGGAAATCAGTACCTGTTTCTTTAATCTACAAACCAAATACACTAGCAACGATGATACTAAAACTTTACCAGCTTTCATCAGGACCCGACACGTAGTCCTTTACAAAAAAAAATAATAATAACAAAATTGATTCTGGAATTAACACTAATAATTATCCATGAATCAAATATGGGTTGGCTCTGATACCACTTGTTGGGATAAATCTTTTGTGAATAATATTACATAAAATCCTAACCCTATGTTGAAACATCGAGAACTAAAATCCAGAGAAGTGGAACCTTACCTGAATCGAAAGACATTATTAACTGTCTAGAGCCATGTGGTTGGCCTTCTAGATTAACACATTTTCTAAGAGAATCCTTTATATTCTCTCTAGGTTTTCTCTCTGAAGATGGGATATCAAACAATAGAATTTCTTTGAATGTGTGATCTGGGGACCATAACCGGTGTAAATATAGATATAATAGCTGCGTTATAAATATAGATATAATAGCTGCGTTATCTCTAGAGTTTCTCTATTTCAGCCCATCATTAAAATAGAAAATTACCGTTAGGTCTCTACACATTAAAGGCTCGCACTCTATCAGATACATTAAAGCCCAAATTATCAAAACCTTATTAGATCACTTTAAGTGGGCTTAACCTTATATGACAGCCCACAATACATAATTATTCACATATAAGCTCAACGTTGGATTAAGGATCTAACAAAAGGTATTTAGTAGTGTATACAGTTTTTTTTTTAGTTGTCAGATTCTTATTAAATAAGTGAAATTCTTGTCAAAGTTTAATTAATTTTTTTACTTGAACCCACTGTCAGGTTGTTACTAAATTCTCTTTGAATTTGTTATAAATATAGTCATCTATATGATTGACAGAAATAATTAATTACGGCGGGCCATCGTACGAGAGGGAGAATTATCTTATTTATTATTTGTCTTACTTAATATATTAAGTAACTTTGTATGGGTGTTTGTTGATAGATATAGCTAATCTTTGCATTGTTTTTTTTTTTATATGTTCAAGTGTTCTAAATTTATTACATGTTATAATTTTTAGTGAAGATGGATTGATTTTCTTCTATAGTTTTCTTATATTTATGTTTTTGATAGGGTGTGAGGATCCCAGAAATGGTTAAAAGGGAAATGATTCCTGAATTTGAAAATAAAGAACTACATCTTTATGCTAAGGTTAACTTTGAAGTCAAGCCAAATGATATGGATTACAAGCCTGCAAATCACACATGTTGGCTTTTTTTCAAGCTAAACCCAAATATTAGAACATGAACTTGCCTTCTTCCCTCATTTTTGCAAAGAGCATATACAAATCTTGCAGTTACCTACTGTTGATAGTGCAGATCTTATTGGTAATTAAATATTTTTTATATATAAAGTTTTTGCCTTTTTCCTTTGAGCCATATAGTTTAAATTTCCAAATGTTTGATGTTTAAATTTCCAAATGTTTGATATTTAAATTTTATCATATAGTTTAAATTTTGGTGGAAATGTAGATGGTGAAGTTAAGCTTTCAAACTTTTATCATGTCACTAATTCGATAATTAATGAACATATTCCAGAAATTGAAGATTCGGTAATAGTCAGCCCTTTTTCCCATAAAATTTTACCCTTATTTGTTTCAAATTTGGCCTATTTAATTAAGATTGTCTATTTTGTTTTTATTAGACTTCTTGAGCAAAGCGATGTGTCTACTGATAGATATAGTCAACTACGTTCCTCTTCTGTTCAGACGTTTCACGATGTGTTTGATCCATCTAGCATTAAAAGAGTTGACCGGCTTCTTAGCATTACAAAGGTATAATCTTTATGTTTATTCATGCTGAATTGTACAAGGGTTTTACTTTTGTTTATCATTCATGATTTTATTATATTCACTATAATCGTTTCTTTTCCGCTTATAGACTGTGCTCTTCCGATCTATTGTAACCATTAGTGATGTCATATCAAGAAAAAAATGAAAAAAATCTAGTCATACTTGGAGTGTGCAACTAAGGATTGCTTAAAGAAGGCTACTCCTAAAGGCAGGAGTTAGATGTGTACAAACTGCAATACGTCTTTTGCAGATGGGGTGCATAGATATATGATAAAGGTTTCTGTTGAGCATAGGAATGGTTATGTAAATCTCTTTCTATGGGCCAGAAATGGTCAATTTTTGCTCCAAAAGCCTACTGGTGAAATGCTTATACTACATTCAACGGTATTTATATTTTTGCTTCTTAGATTTGTTGATGATATGATTTAGTATGTAGTGTGTTGTTTTTAATATTCTTTAATTTTTCTAGGAATCGGGTAGTGATGGCTCTTGCCCTAAGGAGATAATGGAGTTGGCCAGTAGGCGTGTACTATTTTGAGTAGACAACAAACCTAGAAATATTAAAATTAATAGTGATAAGGTATACTCTGTTATCGGGTAACAGAAAACTAATGTCTACTTCAGCCTTTTGCACCTGGCGAACTTGTTGACTCTGACATTGTCGAATCTGAGGTTAGTTTCTTACAACTAATACCATGTAATGTTTTCTATAAATCATGAAATAACAAGTATTTTAAATTTTTTTAGGGAATTGGATTTGGAATTGGATCTTGAGTTCTTTTTGATAAACTTGTTGCTGTCGATTTCAGTGTATACCTTATTTTCACTGCATGTTGTCTGTTTTTTTTTTTTTTTTAATTATAAGTTTTAACTTATGAATTTTTCACAACCTATTATATTTTAACTGTCAGATTGTAGACTTATTCCCATACGACTATGAAGCTATTAACCTTACCATTCTATTGAACGGGACGACTCCAGATGATGATTGGACTGCCCACAGGTCATCTGTGGAAAGTTCAGTGAATAAGAGCCGCAGGGTGATAGAAAAGGAGAAGCCGTGATAGTATTAAATTCTACTAGAATACTCACCCGTGTGTTGCACGGTAGCAATAAAAGAAATGAAACAATTAACATTTAATAGTAACAAAACATAAATTCATCACAAAGTATACAATGACGGTTAACCACTTACAGTTATATACAGACTTCCAATAAATTATATATAGATAAAAGAAGGAGGTACAATTAAAACTACCAGAAAGATTGACAATTCAAAGTAATTGAACAATATATTTACATCTAAATTCAGAAGACAAAAACTAATTCATTAAACGCACAAGAACAGTATTGATATGGGAAAATGTATGAATTAAAACTTAAATCTATATAAATATTACAGAAGCTTGTAACATGAACCTGCATGAATAATTTAAATAACATTAGCTACTAAAAGCACCATGAATAGCATATAATGGCCAGAGAATAAAAATCAGATTGCACAACATTTAATTCTCATATGTTCAAAATATCGAAGAGGCTAAAATAAAATCTATTATATTATCAAAAAGATGATGGAAATGAAAAATAATATAATAGAATTCGAAAAATATGACGAAAATTTTTTTTAAAAAGGAATTAAATAATAGAGTAAAACTTTGTTCAACGTTAATTGACATATAATTTATACACACAAAGTTAGTGTCATGTAATGATTCATACTTAATCAATAATTTAAAAAGATCTATGAATAAGATATGACCAACTACTTATAATACATTGGAAAAAATTTAAGTAAAACTTGCAATGAACAAATTATAATAACATCTATAACAATTAAAGGTGAAAATGTGTTAACAAAATACACAGGAAAAATACAGTTTCAGTCACAAATTATTCTGATAATTACTATCATGGATGAAGCATACCTACAGACAAAGACCAAAACAAAAAGGGAAGAAAACTTCACAAACCATCAAAGAGACATAAACAAAAGCATAAGAAAACAGAAAACAATACAATTAATAACTTACTGAGGAACTAATCCAAGTTGTTGAAAACTTCTTTATATACAACATTAACAGTTGATTTTGCATGACAATCATTTCCGTCACATATATAAAACCGTAAACCATTATGATTTGTAACTCTAGATACAGCTACATACAACTGTCCGTGAGTAAAGACTGGTTTCATTAGAAGAATACCGACATTTAACAAAGATTGACCCTAACTTTTGTCAATACTCATCGCATAAGAAACCATCAACGGGAATTGCCTCCTTTGAAACGTAAATGGGAGTCTAGTATCAGATGGAGTCAATGTCATCCTCGGAATGAAAAACCTGTATCCAGCATTACACCAGATAGAAGTTCAACCTCAAGTATGTGATCTCCAAGTCTTGTGATTACAAGCCTCGTCCCGTTACACAATCCAATAGAATGATCTATATTACGAAGTAGTATAACAGGAATACCAACTCTTAACTTCAACTCATGATTAGGAAGCCCAGAACATCTAATTTTATTCAAGAATTCAGGTGTGTGAAGTTCATGTATCAAATCATTATCAGAATTAGATCTACATGTAGCATCAGAGCTTAAATAAGTCTTCAATTCTGACTCAACCTGTGAAACCATATATTCATTTGCTTCTTCAACAACATCAGTAGTAGGTGCTAGAATAGCCCTTCCATGCAGATAAGATGAATCTCCACCGGCAGCTACAAAATCAGGATATATGTTACAAACAATAGAAGCAATAGGATCAGCAGATTCAGGAATCAGTAGATCATCAGGAATGACTATAGATGCACTCCCATCAAGATCCTCACCAATCATGCCATGTCCAATATTAAGAATCCACTCAGCAAAATTCTTTAACTCAGATGAATGAACATTTCCATTAGAATCATGTAGTCTCACATTTTTTGTCAAGTTAAGCACCTTACAATGATCCCATAGATATGAAGAGTTTAAAGCAGCATGTACAATATCTTCCCTAGAACCCTTTGGTATTACAGATAGAATTTACCTGAAATCGCCACCAAAAACAACCGTTTTCCCACCAAAAGGTTGATTCATGCTCAAAGGATTCTTAAACAGCAGAATATCACGCATGGTCCTATCCAATGCCTCAAAACAAAACTTATTCATCATAGGAGCCTCATCCCAAATAATAAGTTTTGTCTCTTCTATCAGTTTAGTTAATGGACTTCCCTATTTAGTGTTGCAAGTAGACTTCTCAGTTGCATTAAGGGGTATAGCAAATCTAGAATGAGTAGTTCTTCCCCCAGGAAGAAGTAAAGATGCTATACCACTTTGTGCAACATTCAAGACAATATCACCACTTGATCTAGTTGCTAATGATAATGTTTTCCATAAAAATGTTTTATCAGTACCTCCATATCCATATAGAAGGAAAACACCACCACAATTAGAATTAATGGCATGCATAACTATATTATAAACGTCCTTTTGTTCATTTATTAGCTTGGAGAGAAAATCAATATGCTCATTAGCTAAGGTAACTCTATCATACTACAACTCTTCATTAATTAGACAATTATGTAATTCTGTAAAATATACATCTTCAGGATAAGGCATTGAATCATAATCCCAAAGGCTCTTTCCTCTCTTAAGAAGCAACTTTTCAACTTCTACCAAACTATAATTTTTCATTTCATTGTCATTCATCTGAAGATTTGAATATATAAAAAAATTAATTAACAACAAATTTATAAAAAACTTAAGAAAAAATCATAAGATACAAAACTATATTTAAAAAAAATAAAGAAAGTATAATGCAAAATTTATAAAAAAACAGTACCTAGCTGATGTGAAGCTCTACGATGTGTATACAATATGTCATCAGACATGTATTCCCAACAGGTCTCCCAAACAACATCAGGTCTTGATAGGCTGTCAGATATCAATAAAGTTACAAAAAGATTTCTAAGAGAATAGGAAGAACCCCACTGACTTGCCTCAATAATGCAATCTATGTATTCCTTGTCATCATCAAGTAACCCACGAGCATAGCAGGCTTCTCTAAAAGTATCATACAATGTTCCATCTACAGTTTTGAGTTCTTCAAAGCTCTTAGGGCCACGAACAACACTTAGAAGAGTTCGCAAATAATATTTCTCCCCAGCTTTTGGACGCATAAAATAAAGCCTGCCAATAGACTTACCACACTGTCTGGGAACCCACTCTCTTTTCTATTGCTTCCAAATAAACTTGTTAGGGAACTCGGCATAGGTTAAATGTTCAGCTTCTGGGTATTTTCTATTAGCATCGAACCAAGCAACAAACTTGCTCTCATTCACAGAAGGACAATTAACCATCTCATTAATTGAATCTCCTTCAGAATATCCCCATATTGATTGTTAAATCCAAATATATGCCATACAGCTTCACAAGCAGAAATGTAACGGCAATCACACTACATTTTGATTTCATCAATATTATTCTCTAAAGCATCATCAACAGTACTACAAAAACTTATAGTAATACGATCATGGCCCTTATTAACATACTTAAACATGTATTTAATTGCCTTTGGCTAGTTGCACCACTCCACATTTATATGCTCACCATATTTCAATAGCAAATAATGATTATGTGGAATCACATACCTGTTATCAAGTTCAATACCATTCTTCTTGACAATTCTACCATTATCCCGACGCCTATAGACTGGAAACCCACTATCATCAATTGTTGTATGATCATCAAATCTCTTTGGAAAATGCTTACTACATCTCCCATTTACCACGCATGGAGATTTCTTGTTCAAATGGCTACACGGGCCATGCATCATCAAGTCCTTTACTTGAGCATAATACTCTTCCGATCTGTTTGTTCATTGGGGATTTCAGCTGAAATGATTCTATCAATCTCAGCATGAGAAGGGCTCTTATCTTTTTTATCAAGAAATAGAATAATGTGGGCATGGGGCAATCCGCGTTTTTGAAACTCTGCAGTGTAAATAACTGCAGAAACATGAATCAACACATATTATTATAAACAAAAAAAATTGGAATTTATTTAGAAACAAAATAAGTTAACAGTGAAGTATTACCTGCCTTCACTTTACCAAAGACTTTATTTTTATTTAGATCTTTGATAAGATGATCTAATTTCATTTGGAACCCTACATATAATATCTGGATGTTCCTCAGGCCTCAACCCTCGTTCTTCTACAAATTGTGCAATCTTTGGCCACTTCGGGTTACATGTAAAAGTGAGAAACAAATTAGGATAACTTGCCCACCTACAAATAGATCGGAAGAGCACACGATAGTTTTGCATCATGGAGCGTGCACTATAAGTAAAAGATGTGGGTAGAACAACACGCTGTGCCAACTTTGAAGGATCGGTCTCACCACGCCCAACAACATTAGCCAAACCACTATATAATTCCCACCTTAATTCTTTTTTATGAGAACGAATAAATTGTAAATGTGAGGACTCAATCATTGTATAGCCATCAACAATAAATTGTTGGAATAGCCTCCTAGATGAAAAAATATACGAAGATTCATTCTTTCTTTCCTGTAGCCTGAAGGAAAAAAATATTTCATGGCAACTATTTTTCTTCTAGTAGAAGAAGAACGATCGGCTTGATTCAGCTCCACATCCACCCTAAAACCATCTTGACCATATGGAAAAAGAATTGGATATTGTAGACCAAGATATGACGGATGTAACTCATTGATTCGTTGCAAATCTCCTGATCTCGTTTCCAATATTATATCTCTGTCAACTTGATTCTCATCAAAATCACCATCAATGATTACTGCAACTTCCTTCTGTTTGGGTAAATTGGACCTTCTTCCATCTTTACCTCTCTTCCCAATGAGTCTCAATCTGACATTGTCAGTGTTGGGCCCATTGAATCTATCTTTGCCCATTCTGAATGATTGCACATGGATATTATATATGTCAAGCATTAATTTCAGATCAGAAACAATGTTAGGCTGTAAGTTGCCTTCATTTGAATTGTTCCTAAAAAAATAATTAATTACTTAGATAATAGGTAAAAAGAATGACCTGAACAAAATATACGTTATATATTGTATAATTTACCTTACGGGTTGTATCCTATTAGAAATTTCATTCTCTGGATCAACAATGTACATATGTCAAAATTATGGCCTTGAACCTTTAGGGAGTAATAAACTTCTGATCTTATGACAATTCACACCATTAAGTCTAGAAATAGGCGATGACTTGCCTTTGTTGATGTCCTTGTCTATTTTGCCTCCCATTGAAGTGAAAGAAAACATATTGTTATATGAGCAGGTATTCACAACAGAAATGCTTGCTTCTCTCATCGGTTCCAATATAAGGTCATTAAGAATTTTTGGACGATCTTTCATCAAAGGGAATTTTACCTTCCCTTTGTTACAACAGAGAGTGAAATTTGGATTTTTTGATTTCCTTTGTTTCTGAACTCTCTCATCAAACCAAAAAATGGCACCACAAAACTAACATGAATATGCAGAATACCCAAGGTCATGATATTCTGAACATATAGAAGTAACATAAATTAGGAAATAATTAAAAGAAAAATAAAATGACAACATTCTAAATGGACGTAGGAAACATACACAAATACATAAATAAAGTTAAGAAGTTATATATACAAAAACAATTATATTAAAAATCTTTTTATCAAACATAATAAACAAAATAAATATAAAACTACTGGTGCAAGTAATAAAAAGAGATTTTCGGCATAATATAATAGAAGGCAAGACTCAAAAACATAAACTTATGTACATATTTATAGCATTAGTTTTTCTACGATGACTAAAAGAGGTAATCTAAGATATAGACAAGAATTTCACATGTGACATAAAATTAATTACTAATAGAAAATAACATAAGTACCTTCAGATAAATCTGAAAACTCAATATCATCACCTGTTAAGATATGTGCAAACAGAATAAAATTAAAATATGGTACATATAAAAATAATCAAAAGTGAATAGAGGTGAAAAATATGCGCATACCATATGAAATATTATCTTCATTATCACTACATGATAGCTCACCAAGAATATTCTCCAAATCATTAACTGGAAAACCGTAACACATACAAACTTGAGTAAAAAATTTAAAACAATCATGATGCTTTCTTATATAATACGTATAAAATAATAAAAAAAAAAATTAAATGGCATTACTTGCTATTAGTAGAGTGGGCGTGATCAGAAATAAGATTAGGAGCGGAATTTGTTGCTTAGTCATTAAAGATATTGATTGTTTGAGAACTATGAGTTTGTTGATGAGAAATATCACTTGTCAATCTATTAGTACGATTAATAGGTCATTGAGCTTGTGAACCATCAATACTAATCAAACTTGGAGGGACCACATTTGTTACAGAAGATCTCATCTCAATATCTATATAAGAATTAAAAAAATCCAAGTTTAAAAACAATAAATAAATACAAAGCACCAAGAAAAGAAAGTAATTTTAAATATACCATTGGTGACATCTTGGAACAGAGCTCTTGAAAGAGAGCTTGACCAACCATTAAACAAATTTCCTATTGTATTCCCACGCGAAGTGTGCTCTATTCTAAATAGACGGGACCTTTTCAACTGACTTTGAGCATTATCTGAATAAAATAAATTAATTATAAATTAAAAAAATAATCATGCAAGGTATAAGATAGCAATAAAAAAAAATAAAAAACAATGTTCAAGGAGGTAATACAATAATCTAAAAATGACAAAGATATTATATCCAAAAACATAAAACTATAAAAGCATGAACAATTAGACACTGCTTGATGAATATATAACTATTTATTAAAATACCGTTCTCATCTCGTGGACGTCTCCTTCCATTGGATATAATTGTGGACTTAGTCAACTTCTTCATTTCCTCCAATGTTGATAACCACTAAAATAAATTGTAGAAATACCAATTAATATATATACAATTGAATATGCATTAAAACCTAAAAGTATCAAGTACAAATTCTAGCGTCATAAAATCTAATGACACCCAAATATAATAAAACTAACCAACATTAAAACCTAAAATTATCAAATGGTAACTATCACATGGGGTGAATAACGCATTATCCGTCATTAATGAATATATAAAACTAAAATAAAGAATAACTATAGATCATTGAAATAATAGAGAAGAGTAAATAATAATTACTTAATAGATTAAAAAGGAGATACACATAAGTGATGTCCACTGATTATATAAATAATAACTTATGCAACGCCCTCTCTTGATTGATGAAGGCTTCAAGTTTTTAGTTCTTGAATAAAATACATGTAACCTTCGATTCATCATCGTTTATGATTAGTCAATTTGTACAGTGTCCATTTGAATAGTATTTGGATTAAGAATGTTTTGGTTTTTTCCGACCAAATCTAATTTTTTTAACCATAATGATACACGGTGATCCAAATTGGATTTGGATCAAGAAGAATTCGAATGAGTTTTAATGAAAATCACTTGACGTTCTCAAATATAGAAAGAGTTTAAGTGTTTTAGATGAAAAATGAGAAAAACTGAAAAACTGCTTTAGACCATGTGAGGGTGGGTATTTATAGAGGTGTGTCTTCACTAGCAGGAATCGTCTCTGGTTGTATAAATCGTTTTCTTAGCGTTTATGTTGTATTTACCTTATCGGTATTATTACGATTGCGCTCATTATGTTCCCCTTTCGTTCGTATTTAGTGGTTCCTAGCAATTCTTATCCTTCTCTTTATTTGTTTCATAAGTGCTTTTTTATGTAGATTCCGTAATTATTTAGAGTCTTTAATTTTTATAATATAATTCTAAAATCATAAGCCCCCTCACTCTCATCAAAAATGCCTGTAGTATTTTTGAGGAGAGAGATGAGAAGTCATCATTTTATATGCTCTGGCTTTCATTCCATAATCAGCGCGTTTGTAGGATTATCGTTATTAAGACGATTAATGAGGATTTATACCTAAAAGAGAACATCCGTTGTGAGAACCTCCAAAAAGACTAAAATGTCCTTATGTTCAAAATTCCTTCCCGAGCACAGAAATCAAGAGTCCTTCCCCCTTCATTCTTTATATTCAATTTTCAAATGTATTCCTTCACCCCTTCATCTAGTAGTAGTGACAAAATTTCTATCTTCGATTTGTTTTCTGGAAATCTTGATTTTTTGGACTACCTTTTATCTCCCCATCCAGAGTTCCAGTCTTCAGTTGAGTCTTCTCCAGATTCTCCAATTCCTCTACTATCTGCAGGTAAACCCTAATCCCCAAATTCGTATGTGTATTTTATTTTTATTATTATATATATAGGTATATTTCGAAATTTGAAGTTGTGTAACCTCTTTTCAAGTTGCTATCCGCCATGATTTTGTATATTGTTCTTGTTCTGGGCTATGAATTTTTCGTGTTTCTTTTACTATTTTTTCAGGGTTTTCTGGGTTTCCCCTTTTTCTGCTCTTCTTCTTCCTTAGGCTTTCTTCATCCGCTGCTTACAGTTCCCTTCCTGTTATCTTTTCTTGTATCTATTCGGCCAAATATTACGACAAAAAGGGCTGCCAAAAAACCCCTTAATGAAAAATCTCGAAAAAAGCAAAAGAAAAACACTGATGCTTTGTCCCCTGCACCACCTACTGAAGATATATCTGCTAAGGTACCCCTTGAGGATAGGCCTATCAAAGATTTCCCTTCAGATATTAGCGACTTCTCTGACCCAAAAGTTCTAGATTTAGAAAAATTTATGTCTAGGTATTATCTACTTTTCTTTCACCCACCCCTTCTAAATATTGTCTCTCATCTTCCTTTCCTCCTTCTCCTTTCACTTCCCGTGCCCCTGAAAAAGAGGAAACGATTGGGTCTACCCAAGATTGCGAGATCGCAATATATTCCGCTTGGAGATGTATAAATATGTATCTTATCATATGTTTGAGAAATCCGTTTTTTGGCATTATTTTCTGTTAAGAAAATTTAAAAACAGCGACAGCTATGTTATTTTCCTCCATAGATAGCTCAAAGGTTCGAGCTTGAATTTACCAAGCAGCCATGTGTTAGTCAGTGGGTGGAGTAGAAGGTTTTTTTTATAAAGCCCCCAGGGGGCCAAAACTTTGACTTCGTAAAAACTTGGCGATTGCCCCATTTTAAACCTGTAATGCACTTCCTGAACTTTCTGATTTCGATGAAGTCTCCATAAAAGCTTTATCTTCCATCCCATGTACAGAAACGACTGGTGAACTATTGTACGATAGGAATATAGTCGCAGTGGGTCTTGGATGACCCCCTTGTAAGATTTCCCCATTTGTTATATCGCAATTTTTGAAATCATCTTTCATACCAGTTACTGATACCTTGTTGTTCATGCAAATCTCCTTGTACATGAGTCAAAAAGGATTTAGTGATGCCTATATTGCCATAATAGCAGCTCAGAGAAGGGAAAAACGCTCTAAAAAGAGGAATCATCAAGATACATCAGCTACGCAATCTTTGATTGCTCAATCTTCAACTCAACCTTTTACTGCAGATAATCATGAGTCTACTACATATTCTTCTCGTGAAAGGACTATTTCTACAAATCACTCTTCTCATGACCAATGTCCAACCTCCCAGAATCGTTCTATCAGCGATCGATGTCTGCCAACTGAAGATCACAATGTCACCGATTAGCAAACTCTCCTTTCTTCCTCTCCGCTACATGTTCACAACTCTCCACCTCCATCTACGAATCAAGTACCCCCCAGGTACCTTTTTCCCTTAATCTCCCTCTTCCAAAGATCCTTATACCATGCATCCTTCATTTTTCAAACCTTTATCTATAGTAGAAATGATGACCTCTTTTACCTGTCCTTTGTCAATTGCACCCTTGGCAATTGACTTGCCTCCTTCCCTGGTCACATTAGCTGAGCCAGTTTCCGCTCCTTCAATCCCAAGTCCTGCCTCCACGTCATCTCTAGTTATCAATTTGGATGTTTTAGGATAGGATGAAGTACCCCTTAAGAGGAAAGGCAAAACGGCAATCGTTTCTGATTCTCCTACTGTTAACTTGAAGATTCCATTGGACACTTCTTTACATATTAGTCCTGCTCAACTTGCAACCGACTTAATCACCCTTAATGCAATTCCTAATGACCCAGACTTTGATAAGTTCATGGATGTTCAGAACGAGGCAAATCTAGATAAAGATATATCTTTTGGCTTCCGCGTCATATGTTATATCATTCGCTCTTATTTGCTGCATCTTTCAATATTTATTTTACGTATCAATATTCTACTATTCTAATATCTCTGTTACCTTCAGGCGCTATCTGCCATTTGAAAAAGTAAAGAACGGCATCAGACTTACTACCAGATGTTCAAAGAACAACGTGAAAAATTTCGTGTTGAAAAACAAAAGCTTCACCAAACTTATCATGAGCAAACGGAAACCCTTAAAGCTCAGGAGGTTTATCTCGCCACTGCTAAGACCTCTTTGACTGAGATGACAGCCAAATACGTGAGATTGAAGGTTGAACAGACATTGACCATGTCCACCCAAGAATTTCTTCTCCAGTCTCTCAATGAAGCCAAGAAACTAGCAGACGATAGAGAAGCATCCCTGCAAAGTAAGGATGAACTTTTGACTATAACGGATGCCATGTTTGTAGACAAAGATAAGACGATTGTGGCCAAAGTCTAGGAGCTTTCTATGGCAGAGGGAATTCTAGCTAAGAAAAGGCAGGTACTAGCCAATTGGTGTCAAGCTCTCCCCTTAAAAACTATCTATTATTTCAAACGATCTGGAGAATTCCAGAGCATAAAGGGTACCTGCATGGCTACAGGGCACGGAAGTGGCCTGAGAAGAGTGAAGGAATGGCTAAAGGAGGAGGGAGACACTACATATGTAGATAGGATACCTCATTCTCCTAGAGACGATGCCTTTTCCAGCGATGAAGAGGAGGAAGAAATTCCCGAAGTAATGGAAGATTCTGATTAAGTTGTCTATTGATATCAAACCTTTTGCAATTTGTAACTTACCTTTGTTTTCACATGTCGTATCAACACTCTGAATGGCCTATATTGACCCTTGCCTTTTGCTTTTGCGATTTTTATTGTATTAATCACATATACTTTCCTGCTTTTACCTGAGGTATCATCATGTTTCCTTCTCTTCCTTTGGAGACTTTGTCATAGTATTTACTCACGCTCTTTACTTGATGTATTAATTAGCTACTTTTGCTCTCCACAAAGTGCACTCAGTTGATTGTATTCTAGGCAAAGGCTTTGCGATTGCTACTTTCCTACTTTTACTTGAGGTATCATCATGTTTCCTTCTCCTCTTGGAGACTTCATCACAGTATTTTACTCACGCTCTTTACTTGTGGTATTAATTAGCTACTTTCGCTCTCCACGAAGTGTACTCAATTGATTGTATTCTGGGCGAAGGCTTTATAACCGCTAGTTTTCTGCTTTTACCATAGGTATCATCATGTTTCCTTCTCCTCCTTTGGAGACTTCATCACAGTATTTTACTCACGCTCTTTACTTGTGGTATTAATTAGCTACTTTCGCTCTCCACAAAGTGTACTCAATTGTATTCTGGGCGAAGGCTTTATGACTGCGTTCTGGGCGAATGTCTATGATCGCGTTCTGGGTGAATGTCTTATTATTGCATCCTAGACGAATGTTTTATCTTTGCGTTCTGGGTGAACATCTTAGTACTGCGTTCTAAACAAATGTCTTATCATTGCATTCTGGACGAACGTCTTATGATCACGTCTTATCACTCCGTCACTGTATTTTACTCACACTCTTTACTTATGGTATTAAGTAGCTACTTTCGCTCTCCACGAAGTGTACTCAATTAATTGTATTCTGGATGAAGGCTTTATGACTGCGTTCTAGGTAAACGTTCTAGGCGAACGTCTATGATCGCGTTCTGGGCGAATGTCTTATTATTGCGTTCTGGACGAACGTTTTATCTTTGTGTTCTGGGTGAACGTCTTATTACTGCGTTCTAAACGAACGTCTTATGATCGTGTTATGGGCGAACGTCTTATTATTGCGTTTTGGAAGACGAATGTTTTATCTTTGCATTCTAGGCAAACGTCTTATTACAACGTTATGAATGAATGTCTTATGGTCACGTTCTGGCCGAACGTTTTGTAATAACCAACATATAAATGATAACATAATCAGGTAACTAAAAGATCTCCTTTATTATTAAAATATAACAAGTTTAACTAGCCAATGTCAAAGCAAAACAAAGAAGGAAATTAAAGATCCTTATAAGAATTATAGAAAAGTAATGCGTATTATAACGCTATGAGAACGTAACAGATACAATGCAAATAAAAGAACGTTATGCGACCAAGAGATTATTCTTTAAATGATAACAGAAAATATTAAAAAATTTTCCCATTTTCCGCTAACTGCAAATCTGAGTTATACATATTTCTCTACAGCTTGTCAACATCCTGCTTGCATTAGCACCTCCTTTGGCTTCTGTTTTCCTCCTTGTTTTGAGGGCAATTTTAATAATCATTGCAAATATAGATCACCAATCCAATAGGCCATAAATTCAACAAGTTGTAAAATAAATTCAACAAGTTGTAAAGAAATACCGTAAGACTTTACGGTATGGCTTCCATTATCGTTCTGAACACTTTCCACTCTCCTTATAGTAGCATCTACGTTTACGTAATTCTTGAAAGCATCAGTGGATTATAACACCTATTATAAATCATATAAGGGAATAAAGTATAATTGTTATCACATTTACTTTAAACATAGAATATTTTCAAGTTTGCCACACTCCAAGGTCTTGGCAACGCTCTACCATTCATCGCTCTCAAAGTTTTATGACCCTTTATTTACTTCTCGTATCACCTGATAGGGTCTATCCCAATTTTCACCCAGCTTTCCCAGATTACAGCTAGCAGCTACAACATTTCTCAAAACTAAATCTCCTTGTTGAAAATGTCGCTCTCTTACTCTTTGATTAAACTTGGCTGCTCCTTGTAACTATAACCTCTTCATCCTTTGAAATGCCCTTTCCCTGTCTTCTTCTAATAGATCTAGCTCAGCTTCATGTTCGCTACTGCCTATAACTGAAAACAGTATCCTAGGACTCTTCTCCAATATTTCAATGGGGGTAACAGCCTCCACTCCAAAACATAACTTGAAAGGAGTTTCTCTTGTACTCTGTTTGGGTGTTGTATGGTGAGCCTATAACACATTGGGAATCTCCTTTGCCCATGACCTCCCAAAGTTCTGCAACTGTGTACGTACATCCTATAAAATAATACGATTCATTACTTCCACTTGTCTATAATCGTGGCCAAAGGTTCTGTTTCTACCCACTTAGTGAAATAGTCAATTGCCACAATTAAGAACTTTCTCTGTCGAGATGCCTATGGAAACGGTCCCAGAATATCCACTCCCACTGATAAAAAGGACATATTCCCATGATAGATGTTCGCTCAGCTCCAGGTATTCGTATCATGTGTGCATTTTGTTGACACAAGCTACATCATTTTACAAGCGTTCTAGCTTGCTCTTTCATTCCCATCCAAAAATAGCCTTTCCTTAGCGCCTTATATGCTAACGAGTTTCCTCCCAAGAGATCGGAAGAGCACACTCTAGCGTGAATTTCTCTCAGAATTTCTCTCCTTTTCTTACTGGAACACATTTTAGCTAAGGCATGGTGGTTCCCGTCTTGTACAAATCATCATTAATTATCGCAAATCCTCTTGCTCTTATACGTAATAGCCTAACTTCCACCTCGTCTTCTGGTAACTCTCTGCTCATCAGGTATGCCTTTATGCCTATCATCCATGGATCATCCACATCTTTGATGGTTCCTTCTATCTCCATCACTCCAACCAAAGATGACTCATCCACCACAGTTACTATTGGTTTATGTTTCCGCTTCTTTCCACCTAGCATCTCTCTGGATAACGAATCAGCCTTGCAATTCTTTTCCCGAGGTATTTTTTGACTTTTCCAAAATTGGAAACCACGAAGCAACTCTCTGACCTTCAAATAATACGCCATCATCTGCTCTTCTACTATCTCAAATTCATTTTGTATTTGTTGTACCACAAGTTGAGAATCACTAAATATATGCAAAGCTTTGACTCCCTTTCCTAATGCTAACTGCAAGCCATATATCAACGCCTTATATTCGGCTTCTCATTCATCACGGAGAAGTCTATTTTCACCGCATATTCAAAATGATTTCCCTTCGGGTCCTCCATGACAACTCCAATTCTGGCTCCCTCCCTTTTAGATGATCCATCTACGTGTATTTTCCAGACAGAATTTCCTCCCCTGTCATCACGAGGTGTTAGTTTAGCCATAAAGTCAGCCAAAGATTGTGCCTTAATCGTTCCACGTGGCTTATACTCAATGTCATATTCTCCCAATTCTATTACCCATTTCTTCATTCTGCCAGATATTTCGGGACGATTTAACATGTACTTCAATGGAAAATGAGTTCGGACTTCGACTGAATGCACTTGAAAGTAAGGTTTGAGCCTTCTAGCTGTAATAACTATCCCCAATACTACATGTTCCATTAGGGTATATCTCCGCTCCACGTCCGTCAAAATATGGCTGATGTAATATACCGGTTTCTCCGTGATCCTTTCCCATCGTATTAACACCAAACATATGGCCACACTGGAAATCGCTAAATATTGCCTCAAGACATCGTCCTTTTGGGGTTTGGTTAATATAGGTGGCTTCTGCAGTTCCCTCTTTAATTGTTCCATTGCTTCATTACACTCCTTCGTCCAATTGAACGATTCGGCTTTCTGTAACAACTTAAATAAGGGGTAACACTTATCCGCCATTCGCGATAGAAACCGATTAAGTGCAGCTAAACGTCCTGAAGGCTTTTTGGAACGTCCAATTTCTGAATCACCTCTATCTTATCAGAATTCGCTTCTATGCCCCTCTGACTGATCATATAACCCAAAAATTTTCCCCCGGAAGTTCCAAAAGTACATTTTTTTGATTGAATTTGATTTTGGTCATGCGTGTTGTGTCAAATACTTATTTTAAATCCTCTAGATGATTAGACTCTTGATCACTGTATACCACCATGTCATCCACGTACACCTGTTAACCATACGTTGATAGGTAGCTCCAGCGTTCTTCAACCTAAATGGCATAGATGTATAACAAAATGATCCCATCTCGGTGATAAAGGTGGTTTTTTCCTCATCATGCTCCGCCATTTTAATTTGGCGATACGCGGAAAAAGCATCCAAGAAACTGAGCCTTTTCTTCCCCGCCATAGTGTCAATTAATGCATCAATCCTCGGCAAAGGGTACGAATCTTTGGGGCATGCTTCGCTGAGATCCGTGAAATCTACACACATCCGCCATTTCCCATTTACTTTTTTGACCAAAACCACATTGGCAATCCATTAGGGATATAGAACCTCCCGAATAGACCCAGCTTTCAACAACTTAGTGACTTCCTCTTTGATTACTTGTTGTCTGTTTGGTGCAAAATGCCGCTTTTTCTATTTGATAGGTTTTCATGGTGGGTCGATCTTAAAGGAGTGTTGTGCAACTCCCCTATCCAGCTCCTCCAAATCATGTGAGGACCATGCAAATATATCTAAATTATTTTTTAAAAAATCAACAAGTTGTACCTTTTCATCTACGGAGAGTGTCTCTCCAATTTTGAAGATCTTCCCAGCGATGACGTCAATTTCTCCGATCTCATTGGCTGCTTCAAAGTGATCTTCCAGCCCTTTCGCTGCCTGGTCGATCATATATACGGGTTTGCTCTTCATACTCTCCGTATAGCACCTTCTTGATGGAAGGTTGATCACCTTTCACCATCCCAATGCCTCGACTGCTGGGACACTTCATCGCTTGATGTTGTGTGGGGACAATCGTGCCCAAGGCGTTAAGTAAGGGTCGCCCATATATGGCATTATAGGCCATCGGTGCTTTTACCACTATGAAAGGGGTGGTCAAGGTCACAATCGCGGGACTCTTTCCCAACACTGCCTCAAGCTCAACCATTCCTTCCAGTTCCACTATCGATCTGCCGGATCCTTGCAACAGAGTGGTGGTGGCTTTCATCATTCGCTCCAGCAACCTTAGACCTTTAAAGGCTTCCCAATTCATCACATTTGACGTGCTCTCTGTGTCTACCAGGACTCTCTTTACATCGAAATTAGCGATATCCCCGGTATTGACCAAAGCATCATCATGAGGCAATGCTACTCCCTCCAAATCACTATCATCAATAACAATTGGCTGTGCGAATCTTGTTGTGGTAGAGATATTATTAACTGGCAATGATCATGAGTAAGCCTTTCTAATATTCATTGAATCTCCTCCTGCTGCTATTCCTCCAGTGATAACTTAATCACTCTTGCTCGTGACTACTGTTGTTCTCCTCCTTCCATCGAAGTCCCTCCACCGGCTGGATTAGGCATCATTCTTTCCGCTACCAACCTATCAACCTCTCTTCTCAATTGATAACAATCCTCTGTATAGTGACCATGCTCCTTGTGAAACTGGCAAAACTTTGCTTTATCCCGCTTTTCTGGCCTGGACATCAACTTCTGTGGCATCGAATCGTCTCCTGTGGTAGGCGCTGCATCATCACCCATGATTTCCTAAGATACTCCCTCTTTTTTGAAGTATCTTTCGCTCCACTTACGGTCTCCACAACTTCTATGGCCAATCCACGAGTATGATGTCTCTACGATCACTCTGTATGATGATTGGGTACAGTGTACGACCCTTGGAATCTACCCCCACAACGGTGCTGGGTAAGACCTACCCTCGGTGTTTAGTAACCTGTTGTACAATCGGGATATCCTGCTCTATCTTGCGCTCTCCTCTGAATAACTGACTTGTGTCAAACCGTGCTGAAGCAAACAAAACCTCTTCTTGATCAATATGAGAGTCAGCCCTCCTTAGTAATTCTACAATAGTGTTGGGCGGTTTCTTAGAAACACAGACACGAAAACTCTAATTCTGCAAACCCGCCAACAAAGCTGATACAATGCTGGACATTTGCAACTCTTTTATTCCCAATGTCGCGCAATTAAACCGCGAAATATAGTCCCGCAAGGATTCGCCTCTTTCCTGTGTGACTTGCATTAACGCCAGTGTAGTCTTCTTTTTCCATGCACTACAGGAGAAGCATATGGCAAACCGATTAGCTAACTCTGCAAAACTATCGATAGACTTCAGAGGAAGGGTGTCAATCCATTCATGGGTGTCCTTTTTTAACGTGAGGGGAAACGCATGACATGCTATCGCGTCTGGCCATCTGTGCAAATTTACCCTATCTTAATAAGTCCTCAGATGATCAATGGGATCAGTGGTGCCATCATACTCTTCAGCCGGCTCACGAAACTTTACCGGCGGCTGAATGCTATGAATTGCTTTCGAGAAAGGATCTTCTTTCATAACCACCGGCCTTGATTGTGCTTTACGTTTTATCAGAACCGCCTTGATTTTTTGTAGCGAAACCTCTTCAGAAAACATTTCGGCCTACTTATCCCCAGGAACAATAGGAGCAGGCGAAGCTGCATTAATGGTAGTTGCAATACCAGGTTCATAAGCTATGCTTGAAGCAACAAGCGGCTTTTGTAAGAGCAGTGCCATAACAGCATTCAGCTGCTGTTGCATCTAATCAAATTTCTCCCAGAGATTGTCCTCTTGAGTATTAGCTGAATGCGAAGCAGGGGGTGGTAGTGGTGGCATCAGGCGACTGTCACCAGCTGTGTTTTCATCTTCTCTGAAGACATTCTTTAGCTTGTCAGCCTTCGAGATCTTTGATTTCGGAGGCATCAGGCATCACTTCTCATTTCGATACAAACTAACAAGCAATAATAAAAGGAAATTATGAGGTAATTCTTGTGAACTATCCTTGCTTTCCTGAATCAATTAGCCAAGTGGAAATTTTGAAGAAGTTCGTAAGAACTATCCTCGCTTTCCCGAGAATGATTTGGATGACAGAAAATGATTATTTTGGTCGAAACTCGTAGGATTTTAATCTTCGACTTCCCACAGACGGCGCCAAGGATCCAAATTGGATTTGGATCAAGAAGAATTCAAATGAATTTTAATGAAAGTCACTTGAAGTTTTCAAATATAGAGAGAGTTTAAGTGTTTTAGATGAAAAATGAGAAAAACTGAAAAACTACTTTAGACCGTGTGAGGTGGGGTATTTATAGAGGTGTATCTTCACTAGCGGGAATCGTATCTGGTTGTATAAATCATTTTCTTAGCATTTATGTTGTATTTACGTTATTGGTATTATTACAATTGCGCTCATTATGTTCCCCTTTCGTTCGTATTTAGTGGTTCCTAGCGATTCTTATCATTCTCTTTATTTGTCTCATAAGTGCTCTTTTATGTAGATTCCATAATTATTTAGAGTTTAATTTTTATAATACAATTCTAGAATCACACGGGTTCGTGGTAGAACGTACCATAGATTGTTCGTAAAATTATAGATTCCAAGGATACAGACAAACAATAGAGTTTGTGTCGGGAGAAGAAAACGACACCGCCGAGTAAGAGGCAACTACAATAGGCGGCAAACGGCACTAATGCTGTTGGTTTTTACAGATGATTATGTGTTCGGGAACTATATTAATATTAAAGATCCATATTAAAAAACTAAGAACATATTATGTAATGGTCAGATAATAAATGAGGTACCTCATATGTTAAAGCATACTAATATTAATATCAGCACTGTGGCATTGGAGAATGATTATGTCGTTTATATTAGTGTTCACTTTGCTAGTTAGTCTAATAAACCACAATGCTTAAAAAAATAACTGCACAGGTGCAACTGTGGCTAGAGTGAATGAATTTTTCTAATGTATATATGAAAAGTGATTATATCAACAAGCAAATAATAAGGCTAAAGATCATTAGAACGTTATACATAAAGGATGTCGCAACATGGAGAAGCATTTAACCAACAAAAAAGAAAAAAAAAGAAAAAAAGAATTCAATAATGTCTGAAACGATAAGAGAAAATTAAAAACTGATCCGTTAAATATGCACATCAAAAAAAAAATGGCATATAGAAGATTTAAAGAATGTTAATTGAGAAAATAATTCAACATTCGATAAGGAGATTGAAAACCTGAAGGATGTTGTTGAAATCAAATTAATTCGTTTGAAAACAAATGCCGAGCTCTTAGAATTTCTTCACAATGTATCTTTCTGGAAAATCTGCATAAACAGAATGATAGACAACAGGAATGAAAGGGTTCAAGTTGACCAGAGGAGGGGTGATATAACTGCGCAATGATTTATTCTTCAAGATTCAGCCAATAATTATACCAGAAATCCAATCTGCAGTAGGTGATTTTGGATTCAATATCTCTGTATTAGTTGAAGATGAGGGGGTAATGGCTGTAATGAAAGCGTGGGACTTTGTTAGAAAATCACAAAAAGATAGTTTTAATTAGGTTTGTCAATTATTTTACTGGAGTGTGTTAGGCGGACACTAAAATATTTAATTTATCATATTTTATAAAATATTTAATTTATCAGTTTTAATAAAATATTTATAGATAGCCAATTAAAAATTGAAATAAATAACTTTGACCTTAAGTATATTAGGTGCCGTAATTGAAGTAATAATCATTAATTAAATTCTACTGCTTAGGGTGGACATGATAAATTCAAAATAAAAAAAAATAACTTTGATTTGAAGCATATTAGATGCCGTAATTGAAGTAATAATCATTAACTAAATTCTAGTGTCTAAGGTGATGACCAATGTTATAAAAAACGTAATGCATGGAAAAAGGTTACTGTTTTCAGACGTGTTTAATCAAACAAATACGTGATAGGCAAGAATTATGCGAGCTTTCCAGAACACACATACAATATAGAATGTCCTAACCCTTGATAGAGTGCTTCACGTTTCGTGTAAGAAAAAAAAATTTATAGTTATAAAATAAAAAAATGATTTAAGTAAAGGACAGATATATATATATAAAAAATAATCCCATATAGAAAATATTTTGAAAGCAAAAAACTGTGAATACACAATGTCCAAAAAAATAAATTAAAAGAGAAGCAATATAATATAGTAAGATTATATAAATAAGTCAAGGACAGATATATATAATAATGTCATATAGAAAATGAGTTCAAGGGAAAAAGTTTACTAAAATAATCGCAAGAATTATATTATCCTATATTAATTTTATTTATATTTACTTAAATAATTTGAATACGGTAGGGAAAATGGTTAGAGAGTGACAATTGGGCAGCCCGCTTGTGAAACGTCCCATGTGAGTTGTCTTACAAATTAATTATACAATTATTATTATCACATTGCCAAATATACTTCTGGTGGAAAAATCCCGTCAAACCTCTACTGGCTAAGCAAATTAAATGTAATTTTAATTTGTATAGATTTATTATAAAAATAAACAAAGTAATTATATTCACGATAAGTTAAGGTATCAAATAATCATATAACGCATAATAACATGGGTAAAGAGAAAAAGATGTTATTGAATTAAGCAAAAAAAGGGGGGCAAAATAGTTAATTTATTTATATAATAAATAAGTGAAAAAATTTTAATATGTATACGTATGAATTAGATAATTTCACTTCATAATTATATTTCCACCTAATGTAAGATATCAAATAATATTTTCCCAATACCATCCCTGTGTAAGGTAATGATGAATCCAGACTTCTAAAATATTTTCCTAAGAGAGCATTTAAATATATCCACACGAGTGACAGACAAATGGGCTCCAAGCGATATATATATATATATATATTTATTTATAAGAACAGTAATTTGAAATCTAAATAAATACATACACAGGTTAGTGTGGTTCAAGATGTCAAGTAATATAATAAAACAAAATTTTGGTAGGTTTCCAGATTAAGAAGCATATACAGTTTGGCATGATCAATTAAATTATATATTTATGTAAATAGGGAATTGACTATACATTAATCGGAAAAATTTAAAAGATCGGTGAATGGAACAATGAAACAAAAGGCATCAAATACTTAGTATTATAATTAAATTTGTCACAGTTGCTCAATTGAGAAATTACATCAATGTTGAATAAATTACTGCAAACAGTGAATTGGAAAAATAAAATATACCTGAAATGCAGATTCTAATATGCAAACTAAAGTGAAAAAAAGGGATAACAATAACAATTGTATCAAACTTTTGCCAATACGCTCTTCCGATCTGTAGATTTCGTTTCGCAAAGAAAGCATATACAGCTATAAAAAAGGGGAATTTTATCAACCCTTTTCCAACTACCAAAACAGAGATTAAAAAAGGAGCTACAATTAATAACTACACAACAGTGACACCATCAGGCCAGCAACAAAACAGATCGGAAGAGCACAAACAAAATCAACAGTGCAAACAAAATCAGCTCCAAAACGGCAGCCCAACAGTGCAAAGAAAAAAGCAGCAACAAAATAGCAACCCAGTAGTGCAAAGAGAATCAGCAGCGACACCAGCAGTACAGGGAAATGGCAGCAACAGCAGCAGTAGTGTAAGGATCACCAGCAACAGTACCAGCAGTGCTAAGATAAGCTTCAACGGAGGTCCTACCTACATGTCGTTGGGCATTGGATCTGTTGCAATGGAGAGGAAGGGAAAAGGCCACGCGGCTGGGGAAAGAAGGTTCCAACAGCCGCAGCAATTATTGTTGGCATGAACTCCCAGGTGAAACCCTTCGGTTGCCAAGGCTATAAAAAGAGGGAAGTGGCAGTCATTTGCCACCTTGGCTTGTTACAAATTCCTTAAAAGCACTGAAAATTCTCCGAACTTCTTCGCACCGACCCACTAGGTATGACCCTCTTTCCCCTTGCTTAATCTGCGCTTTTCGTTCTCTTACAATGTCGGGTAGAAAAATCGAGGTTCACGACTTAAGGGAGATCGAGGGTATGGACGAGCCTTTAGATGTGGCCCTTGTATGGTTTTACCCGCCCACTGCAGTTCCATCAGCCGAATCAAACATAGGGTCGAATAGAGTTAAGGACGAGGAAGTGCTCGGGGAGGAGCTTGTCTCTAGTGAGGGTAAGCATGATGAGGTTAGCGGGGGGTGACTCAGATGGTTGAGACCCCGACCTTGTGTATGACTCCGACCGGGACCCCGGCCCCAACCTTGAAGTCCCAAATGTTAAGAATAGATGGAAGGAACACCAAATAGCCAAAGCTATGTATGATAAGCTTTTATAAATTACATTGATTTGTTTGGACGTTTGATGATTTAAGAAAATGATAGAATTGTAATTAACTTTCTTTAATCAAATATATCAATAGAATTTGATAAAAGTACATGCTTATTATGTAATAAACTATTATGAAGGGTGAACTTAGGTCAATATCGGCTATATTTTATTTTTGCTTATTAATACTTTCTAAAAATTATTCCAAATTAGTGAAAATGTTCAAGAACCTTTCGGAGGTTTTGTTACAAAACCTCCTACTCCATGTGGCATGCATTGAAGCACGTCACGTATATTTCAAATATATGTGACGTGCGTCTATACAATCCACATAGGACGAGAAGTTTTGTAACAAAACTTCTCGGAGGTTTTTAAACATTACTGTATGTGGCTGCCAATTATAAAATTATTTCAATTTGTAATTGACCAAAATTAAACTTCCAGGCGCCCATGGCCTTTTTGATTCCAGTCCAAAGCTTCCCGCAATATTGACGTCTTCTCGATTATTTTATTATTATTTAATTTTTGAATATTGAGTAGAATTAAATGTGTGAGGGTAATTTTCTTCTTCTAATTATTATTATAGGTTAATTACATTATGATTGTGATTCCTTTTATAGTTATTATTATAGGTTTTACCTAGTACTATAAATATAGGGTTTCAATGTAATACGATTCTAGACTTAAAAGGATTATCATCGAAAAAATTATTGATAGCGATTTCTCATATTTTACCATATTCTTCACCTTGATTCGTAAAACAGGTACTTATTTATCAAAGAATTGTGATAGGGTTTTTGTGGTGTGCGTATAAGAGATCGGAAGAGCGTCGTGTATTATTATTATTATTATTTTTGAAGTACTGTTACAACCCGCATCATGACACTACAAGTGTATATAGATATATATCTTTCTGAAACACAGCACACAGAAATCAACAATATAGACTCCTATATAGGGAACTAAAAGAAATTAAACTCTTATGCAAAAGACTACAAACTATATATAAAATGTAGATAAACCCCTACATTGAGGAAATCGAACGTGAGACCTCTACATCCCAAGGCCTCAACCTTAGCTACCTAACCAAATGGGGCATTTGTTAAAAAAATCAAGTCAACCATAATTTTTATTTAAAAGACCACCACTTTATACTTTTTATCCAACTAACCAAACCATTTAAAAATAATAAAAACCTCAAAATATCTTCCACCACTACCATTAGAGTTAACAGACAGTGGCTTCAACTCACCCAATTGTTCCTACGAAAAAATATGACAAAGATCTCCTGCGAAGCTCAGCTTCAATTTTCTGGCAAGGAAGACTCCGATTCTCACAATTTGGTTGAAGAAAAGTGGAAAATGTCTTCAATAATCGGTCCATGATCTTCCCAGTGCTTCATTCATAGAGGTATGTGATTTTTCAAGAACTAAGAAGATGAATATAAACTCATAGTATGAATCTCCTTACTCTCTATTGATCGTTTTAAAAATTTTTGTGAATGAGAGTGGATTTGATTGATCTGAAAGTGAGTTTCCTGCGTTAAATTGTCGCCACGGCATGCATGCCGTGATCTGCACTATGTCACGGCTTCGATGTCGTATTTCCAGTTTCAAGTAGTTTCTTGCTTCTGCTCATTTTTGTAACATGTGTAATGTGTTCGGATTATGATTTGTGGTTCAGTTATTATCACTATATACAAGCCGTGATCTGTACTATGTCACGGCATGGATGCCGTCATACAAGTTTCAAGTAGTTTCTTGCTTCTACTCATTTTTGTAACATGTGTAGTGTGTTGGGATGCTGGTTTGTGGTTCAGTTGTTACCACTGCACGGCATAGATGTCGTGATTTCAGTTGATCTTCCTGAGTATTTTTGGTGAGTGGAAGGAGTTGGAGTTGTATGGTGGTGCTATTACATGGACTAGAGAAAGAAGAAGGTTTTGAAAGATGATAGGTACTTATGTAAGAATAGATTGATTACCCGAATTCAAGTGGACTGGTTGAAACCAATTTATATAGCTATTTGAATTTTTTATTTTTATCTAACTTTCATCAGATCAAAATTGAACTAATGAGTTCATATATAGCATTTTATTGGGTCTACAACTTTTTATTTCTCTTGTTTATTGACATGTACAACCGGGTATGCCTGGAGTAGTTGTTCTCCACGATTTTGATCAGTTTATATATTTACCTTTACTGATCCAAAAAAATAAAATTGAATGTAACTAATGGCCATGGCAGAGAAGTAGGTGAAGAAGCCAAAGATTGAAATAGCTTAATTGAGCATTCTGTGTTTTCATTTTGTCAAACATCCTTTTCTAACTAGTGAATTTTTCCTTGTCATGGTGGAGAATGAATTATATAGCTTATATCAAGATATCTAACATCATCTACTTGCTAGTAGGCTATCCATTCAAAAATTACATAGAGGAAATTGCAAAAAGGGGTCAATTTTAATATGACAAATTCAAAAATAGACCACTTTATAAACCCATTTAAAATTGTCCACTTCCCTATTTTTTGGATAAAATTGCCCCTGAACAAAAAATATAAGGGGAATTTATTTAAAAAACCAAGTCAACAATACTGTCCATTTAAAAGACCAAATTCCCCTTTGCGTGTTGCATCGCTGCTCCAAATTTCACCCCGATAAACCAATCCCTATCCCGAATGGAACACGAGTTATAGCACATTATTTCAGAGTCAGACAGCATACAAAATGCCGTCGGTCGCGCTAAGTTAAAGTTACATAACATTATAAGTTAGATTGGGCCCTTTTTAGCAAAACTCGACCAACCACTTATCCACATTAACTAAACACACTAAAAACATAAATAAGAACATGGTCAGATCGAGTGTGTCAAGTTGCAGTCAATTTCGAACCGATTTGGAAATCACTACACCCATGCCGCGAAGGTGGTCACATAGCGGCATAGGTGCATTGATGGCGCTCCTTGTTGAATCTTTGCTCCAAACTTCACCCCGACGATCCAATCTCATTTCCCAACCAAACCCAAGTTATAGCACATTATTCCGGGGCTGGAAGTATAAGAAACGTCGTCGGTCATGCTAAGTCTAACCTAGATAATGTTACAAGTTAGACCGGGCCTTTCGTTTGCAAAACTCGCTCAACTCTGATCCAAATAAACTAAACACACTAAAAACATAAATAAGAACGTGGTCGGATCAAGTATGTCAAGTTACGGTCGATTTCGAATCGATTTGGTCTATCACTACACCCAACCGCGACGATGGTAACATAGCGGTATAGGTGTAGTGACGGCTCTCTGTGTTGAATCACTGCTCCAAACTTCACCCCAATACATCAATTCCCTTTCCCAGCCAAAGCCATGTCATAGTCCACTATTTCGTGGCTGGACAGTAGTTCGAAACGCCGTCAGTCGCGCTTAGTCTAAGTTACATTATGTCACAAGTCAGACTGGACCTTTCCTTTGCAAAACTCCCTCAACTCTAATCCAACTAAACTAAACACACTAAAAACATAAATAAGAATGTGGTTGGATCGAGTGTGTCAAGTTACGGTTGGTTTCGAATCGATTTGTGCTATCACTGCACCCATGCTGTAACGGTGGTAATATAGCAGCATAGGTGCAGTGACGGCTCTCCGTGTTGAATCACTGCTCTAAATTTCACCCCAATACATCAATTCCCTTTCCCAGCCAAACCCAAGTTATAGTGCACTATTTCGAGGCTGGACAGTAGTTCAAAATGCCATTGGTCGTGCTAAGTCTAAGTTACATAAGGTCACATGTCAGACTGGGCCTTTCTTTTGCAAAACGCGCTCAACTCTAATCCAAACGAACTAAACACCCTAAAACATAAATAAGAATGCAGTCAGATAGAGTATGCCAATTTACGGTCGATTTCGATTCAATTTGGGCTATCACAGCACCCATGCGGCGACGACGGTAACATGGTGGTAAAGGTGCCGTGACGGCTCTCCGTGTTGTATCACTGCCCCAAATTTCACCCTGATACATCACTTCTCTTTCCCAGCCAAAGCCATGTCATAGTCCACTATTTCGAGGTCGGACAGTAGTTCGAAACGCCGTCGGTCGGGCTTAGTCTAAGTTATATAATGTCACAAGTCAGATTGGGCCTTTCCTTTGCAAAACTCACTCAACTCTGATTCAACTGAACTAGACACACTAAAAACATAAATAAGAAAGCGGTTGGATCGAGTGTGTCAAGTTACGTTCGATTTCGAATCGACTTGGGCTATCACCGCACCCATTCCGCGATGGTGGTAACATAGCGGCATAGGTGTAGTGATAGCTCTCCGTGTTGAATCACTGCTCCAAATTTCACCCCAATAAATCAATTCCCTTTCCCAGCCAAAACCTTGTTATAGTGCACTATTTTGAGGCCGGAAAGTAGTTTGAAACGCCATCAGTCACGCATATGCTAAGTTACCTAACGTCACAAGTCAGATTGGGCCTTTCTTTTGCAAAACTCACTCAACTCTGATCCAAATGAACTAAACACACTAAAAACATAAATAAGAACGTGGTCAGATTGAGTGTGTCACGTTACGGTCGATCGAATCAATTTGGGCTATCACTATACCCATGCTGTGATGATGGCAACGTAGCGGCATAGGTGCAGTGACGGCTCTCTGTATTGAATCACTGCTCCAAATTTCACCCCAATACATCAATTCCCTTTCCCAGCCAAACCCAAGTTATAGTGCTTCATTTCAAGGCCGGACAGTAGTTCGAAATGCCGTCCGTCACGCTAAGTCTAACTTACATAACGTCACATGTCAGACTGGGCCTTTCTTTTGTAAAACACGCTAAACTCTGATCCAAATGAACTAAACACCTTAAAAACATAAATAAAAATGTGGTCAGATAGAGTGTGCCAATTTACGGTCGATTTCGATTCGATTTGGGCTACCACCGCACCTATGCCCCGGCGGTGGTAACATAGCGGCATAGGTGCCGTGACGGCTCTCCGTGTTGAATCATTGCTCCAAATTTCACCCCAATACATCACTTCCCTTCCCCTGAAAAATCCATGTCATAGTCCACTATTTCAAGGTAGGACAGTAGTTCGAAACACCGTCGGTCGCGCTTAGTCTAAGTTACATAACGTCACAAGTTAGACTGGGCCTTTCCATTGTAAAACTCGGTCAACTCTAATCAAACTGACCTAAACACACTAAAGATATAAATAAGATCGTGGTTGGATCGAGTGTGTCAAGTTACGGTTGATTTCGAATCGATTTGGGCTATCACCGCACCCCTTCCGCGACGGTGGTAACATAGCGGCATAGGTACAGTGACGGCTCTCCGTGTTGAATCAATGCTCCAAATTCCACCCCAATAAATCAATTCCCTTTCTCATCCAAACCCATGTTACAGTGCACTATTTCGAGGCCAGGCAGTAGTTCGAAAAGCCGTCAGCCATGCTTAGTCTAATTTACATAACGTCACTAGTTAGACTGGGCCTTTCCTTTGTAAAACTCACTCAACTCTGATCTAAATGAACTAAACACCCTAAAAGCATAAATAAGAACGTGGTCGGATAGAGTGTGCCAAGTTATGGTCAATTTCAAATCGATTTGGACAATCACTGCACCCATACCTCGACGGCGGTAACATAGTGGCATAGGGGCAATGGCGGCTCTCCTCGTAGAATCACTGCTCCAAATTTCACCCCAATACATCAATTCCCTTTCCCAGCCAAACCCAAGTTATAGTGCTCTACTTCGAGGCAGGATAGTAGTTCGAAACGCCGTCGGTCGCGCTAAGTCTAAGTTACGTAACGTCACATGTCGGACTAGGCCTTTCTTTTGCAAAACGCACTCAACTCTGATCCAAATAAACCAAACGCCCTAAAAACATAAATAACAATGTGGTCGAATAGAATGTGCCAATTTACGGTCAATTTCGATTCGATTTGGGCTACCGCCGCACCCATGCCGCGACGGTGGTAACATGGCAGAATAGGTGCCGTGACGGTTCTTCGTGTTGAATCTCTGCTCCAAATTTCACCCCAATACATCACTTCCCTTTCCCAGCCAAAGCCATGTCATAGTCCACTATTTCAAGGTCAAACTGTAGTTCGAAATGCCATCGGTCGTGCTTAGTCTAAGTTACGTAGCGTCACCAGTCAGACTGGGCCTTTCCTTTGGAAAACTCACAAAACTCTGATCCAACTAAACTAAACACACTATAAACATAAATAAGATCGTGGTTGGATCGAGTGTGTCAAGTTACGGTCGATTTCGAATCGAATTGGGCTATCACTGCACCCATTCTACGATAATGGTAACATAGCGGCATAGGTGCAGTGATAGCTCTCCGTGTTGAATCACTGCTCCAAATTTCACCCCAATATATCAATTCCCTTTCCCAGGCAAACCCAAGTTATAGTGCACTATTTCAAGGCCGGACAGTAGTTTGAAACGCCGTCGGTCAAGCTTAGACTAAGTTACATAACGTCACCAGTTAGACTGGACCTTTCCTTTGTAAAACTCGCTCAACTCTGATCCAAATGAACTAAACACACTAAAAACATAAATAAGAACATGGTCGGATCGAGTGTGTCAAGTTACGGTCAATTTCGAATCGATTTGGGCTATCACTGCACCAATGCTTAGGTGCAGTGACTGCACTCCGCGTTGAATCACTACTCCAAATTTCACCCCAACACATCATTTCCATTTCCCAGCCAAACCCAAGTTGTAGAGCACTATTTTGAGGTCGGACAGTGGTTCAAAACGCCATCCACCGCACTTAGTCTAAGTCAAATAATGCCACATGTTAGACTGGGCCTTTGCAAAACTTGGTCAACTCTGATCCAAATGAACTAAATACATTAAAAAATAAATAAATACGCGCGTCAGGTCGAGTGCGCCAAGTTACGGTCGATTTAGAATCGATTTGGGCTATCTGCACCCATGCTGTAACGGTGGCAACATAGCGGCATTGGTGTAGTGATGACTCTCTGTGTTGAATCACTGCTCCAAATTTCACCCCAATACATCAATTCTCTTTTCCAGCCAAAGCCATGTCTTAGTCCACTATTTCGAGGCTGGATAGTTGTTTGAAACGCCGTCAATCACGCACATTGTCTGGGTTATATAACGTCGCAAGTCAGACTGGGCCTTTTCTTTACAGAACTCACTCAACTATGATCCAAATGAACTAAAAACACTAAAAACATAAATAAGAATGTGGTTCGATTGAATGTGCCAGGTTACGGCCAAGTTCGAATCGATTTCGGCTATCACTGCACCCATGCAGCGACGGTGGTAACATAGCGGCATAGGCGCAATGACGGCTCTCCATGTTGTATCAGTGCTCCAAATTTCACCCCAATACATCAATTCCCTTTCCCAGCCAAACCTAAGTTATAGTGCACTCTTTCGAGGCTGGACAGTAGTTTGAAACGCCGTCGGTCATGCTTAGTCTAAGTTACACAATTTCACAAGTCAGACTGGGCCTTTCCTTTGCAAAACTTGCTCAACTCTGATCCAAATGAACTAAACACACTAAAAACATAAATAAGAATGTGGTCGGATCGAGTGTGTCATGTTACGGTCGATTTCGAATCGATTTGAGCTATCAATGCACCTATGCCGCGATGGTGGTAACATAGCGGCATAGGTACAGTGACGGCTCTCTATGTTGGATCGCTGCTCCAAATTTCGACCCACTACATCAATTCCCTTTCCCAGCCAAGCCCAAGTTCTAGTTCACTATTTCGAGGCCGGACAGTAAGTCGAAACACCGTCAGTCACGCTTAGACTAATTCACATAATGTCACAAGTCAGATGGGGCCTTTCCTTTGTAAAACTCACACAACTCTGATCCAACTGAACTAAACACACTAAAAAACATAAATAAGAATGTGGTCAGATCGAGTGTGTCAAGTTACGGTCGATTGCGAATCGATTTGGGCTATCGCTGTACCCATGTAGCGACAGTTGTAACATAGCAGCATAGGTGCAGTGACGGCTCTCCGTGTTGAATCACTACTCCAAATTTCACCCGAATACATCAATTTCCCGTCTCAGCCAAACCCGAGTTATAGTTCACTATTTCGAGGCCGGACAGTAGTTTGAAACGCCGTCGGTCACGCTTAGTCTAAGTTACATAATGTCACAAGTCACACTAGGCCTTTCCTTTGCAAAACTTGCTCAACCCTGATCCAAATGAACTAAACACACTAAAAACATAAATAAGAATGTGGTCGGATCGAGTGTGTCATGTTACGGTCGATTTCGAATCGATTTGAGCTATCAATGCACCTATGCCGCGATGGTGGTAACAGAGCAGAATACGTGCAGTGACGACTCTCTATGTTGAATCGCTGCTCCAAATTTTGCCCCAATACATCAATTCCCCTTCCCAGCCAAGCCCAAGTTCTAGTGCACTATTTTGAGGCCAGACAGTAATTCAAAACGCCGTCAGTCGCGCTTAGACTAAGTTACATAACATCCCAATCAGACTGGGCCTTTCCTTTGCAAAATTTGCTCAACTCTGATCCAACTAAGCTAAACACACTAAAAACATAAATAAGAACATGGTCGGATCGAGTGTGTCAAGTTACAGTCAATTTTGAATCAATTTGGGCTATCATTGCACCCATGCCACGACGGTGGTAACATAGTGGCATAGTTGCAGTGACGGCTCTCCGTGTTGAATCACTGCTCCAAATTTCACCCCAATACATCAATTCCCTTTCCTAGCCAAACCCAAGTTATAGTGCACTATTTCGAGGCCAGACAGTAGCTCGAAATGCCGTCGGTCAAGCTTAGTCTAAGTTACATAACGTCACCAGTTAGACTGGGCCTTTCCTTTGTAAAACTCGCTCAACTCTGATCCAAATGGACTAAACACACTAAAAACATAAATAAGAACATGGTCAGATCGAGTGTGTCAAGTTATAGTCGATTTCAAATCGATTTGGGCTGTCACTGCACCCATGCTGCGACGGTGGTAATGTAGCAGCATAGGTGCAGTGACGGCTCTTCGTGCTGAATCACTGCTCCAAATTTCACCCCAACACATCATTTCCATTTCCCAGCCAAACCCAAGTTGTAGAGCACTATTTCGAGGCCGGACAGTGGTTCAAAATGCCATCCGTCGCACTTAGTCTAAGTCACATAATGTCACATGTCAGACTGGGCCTTTCCTTTGCAAAATTTGCTCAACTCTGATCCAAATGAACTAAACACATTAAAAAAAATAAATACGTGCGTCAGGTCGAGTGCGCCAAGTTACGGTCGATTTAGAATCGATTTGAGCTATCACTGCGCCCATGCCGTGACGGTGGCAACATAGCGGCATTGGTGTAGTGACGACTCTCTGTGTTGAATCACCACTCCAAATTTGACCCCAATACATCAATTCCCTTTCCAAGCCAAAGCCATGTCTTAGTCCACTATTTCGAGGCTGGACAGTCGTTCGAAATGGTGTCGATCACGCACTTTGTCTAGGTTATATAATGTCGCAAGTCAGACTGGGCCTTTTCTTTGCAGAACTCACTCAACTATGATCCAAATGAACTAAAAACACTAAAAACATAAATAAGAATGTGGTTCGATTGAATGTGCCAGGTTACGGTCAAGTTCGAATCGATTTGGGCTATCACTGCACCCATGCAGCGATGGTGGTAACATAGCTGCATAGGTGCAGTGACGGCTCTCTATGTTGAATCACTGCTCCAAATTTCACCCCAATACATCAATTCCCTTTCCCAGCCATACCCAAGTTATAGTGCACTCTTTCGAGGCCGGACAGTAGTTTGAAACACCGTCGGTCATGCTTAGTCTAAGTTACATAATTTCACAAGTCAGACTGGGCCTTTCTCTTGTAAAACTTGCTCAACTCTGATCCAAATGAACTAAACACACTAAAAACATAAATAAGAATGTGGTTGGATCGTGTGTGTTAGGTTACTGTCGATTTTGAATCGATTTGAGCTATCACTGCACCCATGCCGCGATGGTAGTAACATAGCGGCATAGGTACAGTGACGGCTCTCTATGTTGGATCGCTGCTCCAAATTTCGACCCACTACATCAATTCCCTTTCCAGCCAAGCCCAAGTTCTAGTTCACTATTTCGAGGCTGGACAGTGATTTTGAAATGCCGTCAGTCACGCTTAGGCTAAGTCACATAATATCACAAGTCAGACGGGGCCTTTCCTTTGTAAAACTCGCTCAACTCTGATCCAACTGAACTAAACACACTAAAAAACATAAATAAGAATGTGGTCGGATCGAGTGTGTCAAGTTACGGTCGATTGCGAATCGATTTGGGCTATCACTGTACCCATGTTGCGACGGTGGTAACATAGCAGCATAGGTGCAGTGACGGCTCTCCGTGTTGAATCACTGCTCCAAATTTCACCTGAATACATCAATTTCCCGTCTCAGCCAAACCCGAGTTATAGTTCACTATTTCGAGGCCGGACAGTAGTTCGAAACCCCGTCGGTCACGCTTAGTCTAAGTTACATAACGTCACAAGTCACACTAGGCCTTTCCTTTACAAAACTTGCTCAACCCTGATCCAAATGAACTAAACACACTAAAAACATAAATAAGAATGTGGTCGGATCGAGTGTGTCATGTTACGGTCGATTTCGAATCGATTTGAGCTATCAATGCACCTATGCCGCGATGGTGGTAACATAGCAGAATACGTGCAGTGACGACTTTCTATGTTGAACCACTGCTCCAAATTTTGCCCCAATACATCAATTCCCTTTCCCAG
>CAVNYN010268850.1:0-49505 GCA_963692815.1 Nyctanthes arbor-tristis
AAAAATTTTTTGCATAATAGATATATAAATTACATTTCTCGCAACATTATGTGTCACATATTTATTTTATTTAACTCTTTTTTTTTTGGTCCAAATATTCATTTTCTTAAAGCAGCCGATGAGTTGTTGAGTGGCATTCTTCCAGTTCACTCTTAATAATAAATAACATTATTATGTTATCATTATATTTGTAGAAGTATGTGGTTTATTAGTTTGTTGTTTGAAATATGTTGTGGAAAAATGATGAGAGATTGTAGAGGAATGTGAACAATAATTATTTGTAACTTCAAATAGTGTTCAAAAACTTCTCGATGATTTTCTTATAATAAAACCTCTCATCTCAAGTTGTATATATCAATACACATCACATGACTTTGAAATACACGTAGCATGTATCAATACATGTCACATAGAATAGTTGTTTTACTTAAAAACTCATAAAGATTTTTGGAAAATTTCGTATTAACTTGTTGTCAAGGTTGTTTGTGTTTTTTGGTATTGCCTTACCAAAAAGCCATGAATGCCAAGGCTAAAATTTCGCATTGACACAAACTTTGATCCAAGCAAGTATTCATTCAACATCTCCACCCAAGCATACATACACATGGCAAAACTTTCAGCCTCAATCAGCACATTTTAATCTAATAAGAATACTAAGTGACTGTTTGAATCCCTTTATTCAAATTAAATTATAATGAAAAATTATAATGAGTTGGAATGAGTTGTATAGATTTAATAAAAATTTAAAATTTGTGATTATAAATAAACAGTTGTCAAAACAGTAAAAGGTGAGATTATAATGCGTTTTCATAAAGATAATCAAATAGCGACTATAAGAAGAACCGATGACAACATGACACGAAGAGGCCGCCGGAGGCACCCGGCCAGAGGCAGTGGCTCCACCAATTCCTGGTGGGTGGTGGCGTTAGTAAACGCCAAGGCACTTGCTCAACTTTTTCCACATAAAAACAGGACTCGCGATGCCGTTTCAAACATGGTCCTCCGCCGCTCGTGGGGTTGACGTGAAGACCAAGGAAATTATGGATTTGATAGGCATTTTCATCTTCTACATTTTCCACTTTTTTTGGCTAAATGAATGGGCATAGTAAAATATTTGTCGAGATAATTTATTTTACTTGTTTGGCATTGTTTTTTTTTTTTTCCATTTATAAATTCACTTACTATTTATTTGATAACTACTAAATAATCACTATATATTTTAAATTTTAATTAAATTTTCACCACTCATTTTCTCTCTTTATAAATTGACTTTATAAACCTAACCAAACGGGCTCTTAATTTTAAAGTGTCATCTATATTAAGAATTTTGTTTTACTTATACGCACATATATGTGTATATATATCAAACATCTAAATTACAAGCACCTCACACTTATAGTCTATATGTGTATCATGTGTTACACGCATACATAATAACATGCATGCGTAGGCAAAATAAAATTCTTGTCATCTATTTACTAGCTATTTTTTATTTGTAGTTAAATGAAGATACAGTAATTAGATGCTCAAATTTCAAAAAAGATGTTTCAAATTCAAAATTCAGACCACAGCTACTCCTTCCATAATTTCACCCCCCTCCTTATCTCCCCTTATATCTAAAATAATAATAATTACTAATTCGTTTACATGAACGAATTTGGAGTAGAATTACAAATATATCTCATTGAAATGCGTTCAATTACCATGCCAACCTATTGTTCTAGGTGCAGTACCATGAAAATGATGATGAAGATGATGATAAGGGAGTCTTCGGTGGATTCTCTAATAACAGTGACATTTCGCAATTTAAAATGAGTATTAAGGGTTCTTAAATTTGATTATTTTTTGCAAATGACAAATCAACTATGATATTTAATGCCATTTTTGTTACTCTTTCACTGTACCATATACATCATGATGAAGAGAAAATATTTAAAGTCTATGGCAGTTCATATAAAGGAATTACTTTTAGAGCATCTTCAATTCATGGTCTAAATTTTTGAGTGATATAAAAGAGAAATAGACAGAAGATGATTATTTTAATTGAATGTTGGTGGAAAGAGGCGTAGAAAAAAGAGAGAAAAGTGAAAGCGAGGATATATATATATATATGAATTAAAAAATAATGATAAAATAGTAGTGGAGATTGAGAAAATGAATATGTGTTTTTAGACTTTACACATGACATGAAGAAGGAAAAGTAAGGAAAAAATGATATAAAAGAGAGAAAAGTGATTAAGGGGATGTTTGATCCTCTTTACCATTTCTCTTTATAATCTCACCTACCACTGATTTGACCACTGATTTGACTACTTTTCATCTATAACCACAAATTTCAAATTTATATTAAATCTACACCACTCATTTCACATCTTTATAATTTCTCTTTATAATTCAATTCAGATAAATAGTTTCAAACAACCCCTAAATGACCGTTTGAAACTATTTATTCAAATTAAATTATAATGAAAAATTACAATGATGTGAAATTAGTGGTGTCGATATAATAAAAATTTGAAATTTATGGTTATAAATGAGCGATTATCAAATCAATTGTCAAATCAGTAGTAGGTGAAATTATAATGTATTTTCATAAAGAGAATCAAACACCTCCTAAAAGAAAAATGAATTTTTTTTTTAAAAAAAGCGAGGAAACAAATGGGACCTGCTAATTTTTACGTGTGTCTCTATCTCCTTAGACCTTACGTCATCTCCAATTAAAAAACTCTATTTTATAGTTTTACAACTCTAAAATGCAAATTTTCAAAATCTATTTCACAAAACTTCTCTAACCCATAAACTCTGGAAACGACCCTACATATTTTCCACGTCATATTTTCTATATTTTCTATATTTTATAATATTTGATAACTAATATATATTGAAAACTAATTAATCATATTCTCATTTATTAATTATTACACATATAAAATTTTAAATAAATAGTTGAAAATATTACATTTATTATCAAATCGAAAAATAAGTACGATGTACATGCCGATAATCATGTAACACCAAACATAACTAATCACAAATGAGAAAAAAGATCCATATAGACAGAAAAAACACACATTAAAAAAAAGGTACAACAATTGCAAGACAAGATGTTGTTTCATGTTTCAATTTGTAATCGTTCACTCTAATTATATGTGTAAGATGTTATTTGTGTGTTATAGTAAGAGTTTTTAAAATTACATAATTAACCAAAAAAATAGAAAACATGGATATTAAATTCATGTAACAATGTCACAATTAAAATTAAGGGAGAAACATAATAGTTTATAAGATGTTAGACCACATTAAAAAGAAATAAAATACAAAAGGTTTAAACTTAAAATAGAATATGATTATAAAAAGTAAAAAAAAATAATAATAAATAGATTCAATGGAAGTTCCGTATTATTACGGAACTTCATAGATGCTTATATCTGTAAAATTTGGCATCCAAAATTTGGATATTCAAAATGGCGTCTAGTTGGAGAGCAACCGGACGCCATTTTGGTGAGCGTGGGTTAGAGAAACCCTTAAGAGCATGACTACTAATATTGGAGATGCTTACAGGGAAAGTGCTACCGTGCTCAAATTCGAATCAAGTAATCATGCCATGTCAAAGACTCTGTAGTATTTCCAGCATATAAGAAAAGGTGTCAATCCTACCTAAAGCTTTTGAATACTCGAAATTTTTATGTTAAAGAGGCAAAAATGTATTTGCTGATGTAATTTGAGATTTCTGAATGCATGAGACATTAAGCATCTGTAAGATCTGTAAAGCACACTACAATTATTATAAAAATAAATATCCACTAATTAATTGTTATGTTTGAATGAATCAATTAAAAATGTTCTTCTCTCAGACGATTACCCCGCCACCCGTCGTACGTGGGGCTGTCCCCATTAATAAACGAGTGGAAATATGGAATGGAGAATGAGTAAACAATCATCTAGAGGAATCCTATTTGAAATGACTTGTCATGTTGTGTTTTTTATTTTCACCCTTGTTTTTAAATTTCAATACATTGAAAATTTGTTTGCTTTCATATATTTGAAAAAAGTTGTGTTATCTTCTAGACTGGAGATCAGTCTTCAGTTTATTTGGTATTTTTACATTGGATGATGAGTAGATAATTATAAATACATGAAGACATTCACACACTCCTTATCTAATGAGAAAATACCAACTAGAGTATAGATAAATAGCACTACTCATTTGAAAATGTGTTTAAGAAAATAAGAAGAAATTTTGTTAATAAAACTCAAACTGAGGAAGTGATGATTTTTCACTTTCAATATAACAAACACACACTACTAAGAACCTAGAAAATAAATTAATATTTTTTAAACAAATCGCACATTTTATCTCAAAATACAAAATTGAAAATTAATTCAAAAGACAAAATTCAAAACTTACTAAAAATTGGAACATGCAGTTTGAGATATTTTCTCAGGCATCTTTTTGGCTTGTAATTCCTCTACAAACCCAATATTTGTTTTGGCGGGTGGGTCAAAAAGTACATAAACAACTCGAATTTACCTTTCCAAAAGAAGAGTCCCGTTGTACCACTGGTTGGATGGCATTGTATGACGTCATCTGCTAATTTGAATGCGGACTGACATATAGGGAGTTATTTATAAATTGCGAAGAAGTTTAAAATAATCTGCAAGCTAAGTTGGTTCATCAAGTTCACACACTTCAATTCATAGTGTGTTGGTTAGCTAGTGTTGTTGAATTATATCATTATACCGCAAATCAAACCAGGCTGATTTATTTTACAATATTACAAACCAAAATCAACCAGAAATTCCCCAAAACCCGACCCAATTAGATTGGGTTTGTCCATTTTGACCAGTTTTGTATTCTCGAGCCGCACAAGTATCGTCAAAGCAATCTATTCATAATAGCGTCTTCAATGCAAAATCAAGGTAGAATGTCTTAGATATATATGTGTTAAAGAATATTGATATTACATTAAAAAATTCCTCTAATGCAACAATGTCAATATTGTATATTTGTCAAGTTATTATTAAGGATTTTGAAAAAAAAGAAAGAGAGAGAAATTTTTTGACTGAATAAATTAATGATTGACATTGTAATGGAGAATGTTATCTCTCGTTATAGATTTTACTAATTATCAATTTATTTTATAACTATAACTATGATACTCTATAACATCATTGGGTGGATCTTGGGCCGTATCTCCCAACTGCCAAGCCAAGTCAAATTTGTATGTTGAATGCGTACGACAATTGGTCATTACAAACCAAATAGACTTGGACAATTATTATTATTATTATTATTATTATTATTATTATTTCCCCTTTGTTCTGTATGCATTTGGAGTAGAAATTGTAATTTCGATCTCATGCCATATATTTAACGTTCCCGCTGGACATATGGCTGGACGTATGATATATCACGTAGAAATAGCGTCCCAAGACTTTCACCCGCCACCAAATTTTCCCAAATCCAATTGCCCTAAAATTATCAATTTGGATATTGCTAATTAACTACTCTTCCACTTTCCTGTCCATTCTGGAATACATCACTTCTTTTCCACTATGTTCATCGCATCATCTGCTATTATTAATCTGTAACTACAAGAGTTTCAATTGTTACTGGTGGAGTGTCATTGAGTTGAGGCAAACGGTCGATGACATTTAATGGCTATTAACACGAGAGAAAGGAAATCGGTCAAATTCAATCTTCAGCAACAACAGTTGTCTCCGTTGGCGAAATTGCTCCATCCTGATGCTTCTTGGGACAAGGTTTCTGCTTTTTTCCAATTTTTTCTTTCTATTTGATCTCTTAGCTTGAGTGCAATTTAGTAAGAGAAGTTTTTATCTGTTGAAGGAAAAAGGAAAAAAAAAATGTTCCCCTCTTCTACACAAATTGGTTCACTTTAGAAGGAAAGCAATTTTTCTGCAATAACGAAAGCATGTCAGTTTTTGCATAACATAAGTTAGATTGATAAACAGTTGGATTATCATTTACTAGGCACAGAGAGGAAAACCATGATCTAGGATTTACTTGGATTCTTCCAATTCGCTGAGCTGGGTTTTGTGGATGCTTCTGGAACTCAAGATGCCAATCAATTTATGCTTGTTTGGCAAATTTTATTGTGCAAATCTACTCCTATCCCCTTGTATGGAGGGAGCCACAAGTACTAACCACTTATCCACCATTCATCTATATACAATTTTAACTGCTTATAAGCACTTCTCAAACACCAATGCTAAATGTGGGTTTGAGTTATCCTACAGCAGCTCCGCCCATGCATAATGCCCATGATTTAATTCTAATTTTACACCATTAGATCTGGTGAAAGGCGAAAAGGAGAGAGATGCTATGATAATGATAGGCATCAGCAAATCAATTTACAATTCCACCGTGTTAGCACGTCATTACTTTATAAGTTATGTGTGTGTTTTTAACAACTTGTTGCAGTGAGAATTTAGAGTTTATGGTGGAGAGAGTTTTGAATCTCTTGAAAGTTCAAATGTTAGTTGTAATTTCCTTTAAATTTTATTATATTTTTTTAATACAATATCTATTTGAGTTAGCAGTTCTTCATAGTTAAGCTGCATTTTCTGACCAACATTCACACACTCAAGTTACATGTATAATTCTTCCGATTACTACATAGAGGATTCACTGAAGATTCCCCAGTGCTGGGGGGTGACTCATCTTTGAATATTGCTCACAGTAAGAGTACAGTGGTACTATTTATGTTTCCATTGTTCATTTTGTTGAAGAGAATTTTAGGTGATGCAAGGACAAAATTGTAAGAGTTCAGCCACCTTTTAAACTGATTTTGGTGCCTTTTTAGATCAGTTGATATGTTTTTGTTGTTTATGAGAACTAATAACCTGAGATTGCTTCATGTCGTAAATATTAGTATTAGATATATATAAATATATATATATTTTAATTCTGAAAAAACTCAACATGCATATGCACTTAAAAAAGCGTAATAACATAATCTATATGCAACACCTGTAACAGCTGTTACATATTAATTTCTTACAGGATCAGTTGGGTGATGTTCTACATTGGGTAAGACAAGCACTGGCCCTTGTATGCGGATTACTTTGGGGTGCCATACCTCTAGTTGGGGGCATCTGGTTTCTCCTGTAAGCCTTGTGTTTGGTTAGTTATTTATACAGTTGATAGTTTGCATCAAAAAGCCGCTGCACTTTTCGTGAAAGATGATCTGCATTTTGAGTTGAGTTCATTTTGCAGTTTGGCGGCACTTTATGGAATGATCCTATTTATGATGAAAACATAGTTGAGAAATTGTCTTAGGTTCATCATTATGTTGGGGCAGAAAGATTAGCATTAGTAGAGTTTATTGAATCTCAGGTTTCAAAGGTTCTTGAAGAAACTTGTTTAAAACTCTCACCAATATGTTAAATTGTTTTCTACGACAATATTCTGGAATTTAATAATTTGAAATCGTATTTCATGTTCTACGGTTAATTTGATAAATACATACTTTTTTTTTTTTTGTGTGAGAGCGCGAGTGTAACTTGTATATTTGTGTTATGTTTATATGAACATATGCATATCCAGGTATCACAGTTTTTTCTGGAACAATCATTATTTAAGGAGCTTTAATTTCCTAGATCCTACGCGTGACAAAGTTTAGTTTGTCCGGTGTACATATCAGTTACTGCATCCTTTAGTTTGATGAGAAAGACTGGCTAGTTAAGTTACCAAAACAAACCACAACCTTGTTATTGCCTTCACCATTATTTTCTTTTTGCAATTTTTTTCCCCTGATACATTTTTTTTGCAAGTTGATTCTTCATGCTTGAGTAATATGAGGGCTTCTTGTGAGTTAAAATATTATAACGTGTGTTAAATTGTAGCATAGCTAGACTTCGTCAGCAGCATAGCACTTGTTGTAGTAAAGATGACTCAAAGTAAAATAGTATCGAGGGGAGGTGTAGCATAAACCTTTCTTATTTGTCAGAAACATCCCATAATAAATCCTACTGCTGATCTCAACTTACAGGTTTTTCTTGTTATCCTCTGGAGTTATCTATGCTTACTATGCACTTGTACTGAAAATCGACGAAGAAGATTTTGGTGGTCATGGGGCGCTTCTCCAAGAGGGCCTCTTCGCTTCGATATCACTCTTTTTGGTTTGTATGCATTTTCCAAGTCCTTACCTAATTATAACGGACATATATCACGATCTTACAGCTTTCTTACAACTTTTCAGCTTGCATGGATTCTAGTATATAGTTTGGGACACTTCTGAATTCTGATTTTCTATATCGACTGGGAGGCTCTTTCATTTTCTCTCTTTATCAGATCGGCAGCTGTTATGTTTCAATTGGCATAAATTTTCTGCTCCATATGTCAAGGAACTTCAAACTCGACTTTCAGTACCTTTGGGGAACCTTATATCAGTATCCTTTTTTTAGTCAATATTATGTTTAGTTCAGAAGTCAATATTTTCTCTTTGTTTTCTTAAATACGAAAGAGATACGGCCTTGCTAATATTGCAATATCCTATGTGAATTTGTGGTATGGCAGCAAACATGTGTAGAATTTATTCGATTGTAGACTGACTCAAGGCTTATTTTAGATCTATTTATTTGACTTTTTTCCCCTTCTTCAGAGTTTCAATAGTATGATACACCTTTCCATGAGGTAATTGTGTGATTTTCAGAGGTAAAAGAGCTCCACCACTTAGAAACAAAAGTATATAGAAACATAGTTCCAATAAAAGGAACCCAAGGGCCATATTCTTCTCCAATTTGAATTTTACTCACATCTCGAATGAATTCAAGAAAATATTTGCAGAAATTCTGACTGGTTACTGTAAAAAATATGATCTTTTTTTCGCTTTAAATATATGTGTGTGTGTGTGTGTTGTTAGGTTTTGTACTTATTGCCCGAATTTCTAAACAGAGAAAATTTGAGATGAGAAGCTAGGCGTAAGTGTTCCATTTTTTTTCCCTTCATTTTTAGTTGGTGAAGGAATTAAAACTGAACTAAAAATTTTAATTTCAGTTTGATCTTATTTATTTTAAAACCAAATTGTTCGGTTTATTTCAATTTTAGTTAATTTTCAGTTTTTTTGTTTGATTTTTTATATATTCAATAAAGCTACGACTCATATATATCAAAAAATGATAGTGATAACAAATTAATTAAAAAGATATTGAAAATAGACAAAACGGTTATAATAAAGTTATTATTATTGTTATAAAAATAACACTAAAGCTAAAAAATAGTAGCCAAACTATTTTTTTAAAAATAAAACTATTAAAAAAAAAAGAGTAGCCAAACTATTAAAAACTTGTATTAAATTTTAAAAGGACTAGCATCAAAACTTAATTATGTTTTAATTCTAAGACCAAAATTAAATCCGTTTTTATTCGTAAATGATTTTAAATTCGGTTTTTTGTTTTAATTCTAACATCAAAATTAAATCCCTTTTTATTCGTTTTTTGGTTTCAATTTTCGTTTCATTTTTTTTTAAAGAAAACTCAAATAGATTCGGTTTTTTCAATCCAAATTCAATTCGGTTGATTTGGTTCGGTAATTTTGTACACCCGGATGAGAAACCCGTAGGATTTTCCGGTCAAACTGAATGGCTAATGAACATTTTAAATAAACTCATGCACTTATAAGTAACACTTTCAGGTTTAACTTCACTCCAAAAAAAAAAAAAAAAAAAAACAGTTTGGAGTTTAACCAAACGCACCGGTAGTGTTGGAATAAAAGCTGACTGTTCAGTCTAGTAGAGTCCCGACTCCCGTTCGTCATAGCTTGAAGAGCCCTAGAATTCAAGCAGGCTTCCTGGCAATTCCGAGGTTCTTCTCCCCGTTTCTTCTCGAAAAACTAGAATTTAGCAAAATGTATGCCTTATCTGTGTTTTTTTCTGCTTTATTTTGTTATTGATATATTTCTCTCGTTCCTTTTCGCACTCTCAGAACGTTGAAATTTGAATTAATTACCGAGTGAATGCGAGAAAACTTGTAAAAGAGAAAATAACGTTTGTCTGGGTTTAATAACAACTGTAGTATGGCCTGAGAACTTCTTGATTTTTTTCCTGTTTTAAATTTCGGCGACATTTTTTATGGTAAGAAATGCAATGCCCCTCTTTTGCGCGTTTTTTAGCTTTGTTTTCTAGGTTCTTTACGTTCTTTAAGGTCTGAAAGTTCAACGAGACGGCTGAGAAATCTTTTTGGGGGGCATTTCTGAGAGCATTTTGACACTCATGATTTTGGGCCTGACTTAAGTTCTGTGGGTAATGTTTGTTTTGGATTTTCCGAATTTATGGAGAAAAATAGTTAATAAGGTGTTTGGAATAAGTCTTCCTTTAACCTTAGAAAAGAGAAGGAGAAGGAAGCTGAAAGATATATCATATTGGAGATTTCAAGTAGGAACTAGTGATTGCGTAATGTGGCAAATGGATTTCAGAATAAAATGAAGGCAAGGTTTTTCATTTGTTTGCTCATTCTTTTGAGTTTCAAGACTTCCCCCCCCCTCCGGGAACCCAAAAAAAAAAAAAAGAATGAAAAAAAAATAAAGAAAAAAGGATGTGAATATTCCTTTCTTATCTGAATTTACACACTTCTTCATATCTTTTTCTGGGTGTTGGTAGCATACGATCTCTGAGAAGGAAAAGTCAAATATCTTTGATATAAATGTGAAGATATATTTTTGCTTTCAAGGTTAAGAGTTTCACTGAACAAATTAAATAACAAAGATACGGGGAAAGTTTGACAAAAATTATTCTAGGACTAAAGACGCTCTCCTTTGATGGGGGGATATCAGGAAATACAGTGTTGAGAACTCCATGAGGCTGAACATTATATAGTCAATAAAGTTTTTTATCTTCTTATTCTACAGTGATCCAGATGAGAAAGTGTAATATGTCTTGGAATTTCCTCTCTTGTAAAGCTTTCCTCTAAGTTCCCCTATGCTTCCCGTTGGAAAATGGTTACAATGTACAAGATCAACGCATAAAAAGAAAATATAAAGTTCAATATTGTTTTCCTCTATGCTTCTGTGTGGACACAACAGAGAATAGAATTCAAGTATTTGTTTTTCTTGGTTATCGCGAATTCAGTTTTTCTAATTGAAATTTCAGTTTCCGTGGAGATGTCTTTCTCTTCTGAAGACGAAACAGACATAAGTGAATCTGAACTAGAAGAGTACGTGGATCGATGCTATGAACAATTAAAGAATGCCCCTAAGAAAGTTCAATATTCAGATGAGTTATACAGGTGCCCTTACTGCCCAGGAAAGAAGAAGCTGGTCTACCATTTTAAGGACATCCTTCAACATGCCTCTGATGTTAGCAAAGGCTCACTGAACAGAGAAATCAAAGACAAGGGGAAGCATTTAGGCCTTGTCAAGTACTTGAAAACTGATATTGGTGGGGAAGATATATCGTCTGAATTTGCTGGATTAGCTATTAAGCTTCCGACAGACTGTGCGGCAAATGAACTGTTTGTGTGGCCTTGGATGGGAATTCTGGCAAATATTGATGTTGAATGCAGGGATGGGATTTATCTTGATGTGAGTAGTTCAAGGCTTAGGAATGAGCTGACTAAGAAAGGGTTTAATCCTGTACGGGTTCGATTGCTGCGGGAAAAGAATCAGTGTAGATATGCAGTAGTGGAATTTAAGAAAGATTGGTCTGGATTCTATAATGCATTGATGTTTGAGAAGAGCTGTGAAGCTGATCATCATGGGAAGAAGAAATTTTACACAGACCCACATTTGGCTGATAATAAATTGTACGGTTGGGTTGCACGGGATGATGATTTTAATTCAAATGCTGTTTTTGGCGACTTTTTGCGGAAGAATGGGGACTTGATGTCTGTTGCGGAAGTAGAATCATCGGAGCAGCGGAAAATGGGGAAACTCATCTCCGATTTGACTAACACCATTGATGTTCTGAAGGCACGTCTTGATGAAATTGAAGCCGGGTTTCCTAAAGACCTTGGCAATATAGGAAGTCAGGAAACCGAGCCAAAGGTTTGTGTTTGATTTATTAATCAATTTTTTTGGTCAATAAATGCATGTTTGGTGGGTACGCCGTACTTGACTGTGACTATGTAGATAAGATTTTAACCATTTTCTCGCTCACTAATCCTGTCATTTTTCAATACTATTTTTTCCTTGTAAGCAAACATGCCATATATGTATTACTAATTTTGCTTTAATTCTGTAACTATGTCATTCAGGATGAAAATTCTGTAGGGTTGAAGTGTGAAGACGCCGTAGATTAAGTTTTGTTGATGAAGTCCCCAGTTTGGCTTATGAAGCCTAAGATATTGCAGTATGTGTTTCGGCCGGCTGTTATGTCAATCCTTTCCCTTGTAGTTATTTCCGTGCAAGAAATGTTGACCAGAAGAAACTGTTAGTTCTGTTACTGTGCTGATCTTAACGTCCTCTGTTCCAGACGCCGTTCTCATGCTTATACTCTTTAACAAGATTTCTGGTATTAGCATCCTTAATATTGTCTTTAAATGGATTCTGTTGTTAACATTCCGATTCTCGAGTCACGACTGACTTACCAAACTGCTAAAAGGAGCAGTGTTAAAAACCCATCTCATGTGGCTTGCATAGATGCATGCCACATAGATTTGAAATACTTGTGGCGTGCATCAATGTAGGTCTTATGTGGGTGGAAGGCTTTGTTACAAAACATCAGGAGGTTTTTGAAAATTTTCTGAAAGCTTGTTTGACTCTCATTATTTGTCTAAATTTATAGAAATTATAATGAAAAGAGAAGTAGAATGTGGATTGAAAATGTAAAAATGTTTAAAATATATAGTTGTAATTGAACAGTTGTTAAATTAAATGTCAAATAAGTGTAGGTAAAATTAGAAATCGGGGAATAATTCTTGGAAATTTTATAACTCAAAAGTTCGTCAAAAAATCAACATTTACCGGCGGTATATTCTCTAGATAAACAGTTTACCCTTTCTAAACAACCTTTAAAGAGAAATACTCAGGTACAATATAATGACATGTATTAAATGTGTTCATGTCAATATAATGACATGTACAATATACTTAGGTACAACAGATGTACCATTCTATGTGCTCAGCCAATATTATAATGACATGTATTAAATGTGTTCATGTCAATATAAATTCTTTTTTAACAACACATAAAATTAACACTATTAATTATTTGTCCACGTTCTCTCTCCCGCTACACCCACTCATCATCATTCATCAATTAATTGCCACCTTTTTTCCTTGAAATGCACATGTTAATTGCTTTTAATTTGTGAGTGAAATGTTTTTAAAATTATAACACAAATTATATTAACTATAATTACATTCTTGCCTTTAAAAAAAAACTATAAATACATTAGCTCAAGTATGATTTGAAGAATTTTATAATTATGATTACATGAACACATGATGTCTTTTATACTTTAAAAAATATTTCAATCTATTTTAATACAATATTGTTTGCCTAATTTGCTTGATAGTTATAATTTTTGTTGGGTTATAAACTGAAATGTTGTTCCAAACTTTTTGTTATTATTTCACTATTGAAAATTATCTATTAACGAAATTGCTCAAGTACATTTTAAAAAATTCTTCTCAAAAACTATGAATATATAAAGGCACTTAAGTGCCCTTTGTATTTTTTTCCCGCTCATTGGCTTTGCGGTATGGCTCGTGGTGAGTCTTTTGCGGTGAATGTTTTATTTCTAGCAAATTATTTATTCTGTTTTGTTTTATTTTTGGTAAATTTATTTATTCTTTTTTTCCGACTTTTGCTCTTCTTTCATCCTTGTTCTTTTGTAGGTTTCCATTCTCAACTTCCACTATTCCTGTTTCGATATTCATTGTATCTCTTTGATTATTATTTTTGCCATAAATTGCGTTCTAAATCTTCTCTTAGAGTGTATTGTTCTAATATTTCCTTATATGAGAGATTTCTATTAATATTTCAAACCCGAGAGAAAAATTTTTTTTTTGGTAGGAAAATGCTCAATTCTCATTTATAGTAGTAGAAACATTCAAGACATCACGTTCAAAGACATCTTTAAGCCATACTGGCGCTTCACTCATAATACATGGATTTTGGTGATCAAGTGTTTTGTCAGCCAAAAGATGTGCAACTCCATCTACTATTCTTGGAACAAACTGGACTCTAAAATGAGGAAAACCTTTGCTAAGCTCCTGACAATCTTGAATAATAAGCCCGAATTCATTGGAATCAACCTTTTGATCTCTGACCGCATTCACCACTATTTTTGCATCAAACTTGATCGAACTCTAGAGACCTTAAGGAGTTGGACTATTGATGGAACTTTATCACTATGTTTCATCGAGGCATTTATTGGGCCCTATCTTCAAATCAATTTGGTAAGGAAAAATTAATCTTTTCCTATTTTGAATTTTTGGTAATTCCTTGATTCAAGGTATCTATTTCGTATATAGATGGAATCTTTTCCTCTTCTGTATTTTATATAAATCGATTCATTGAAATTACAAACACATTGGTCTTCGAAATACTCTATGTCTATTTGGATGCATAATTTTTTTAGTCACTTTCTCCTTCGTTCTTCGACAATGGCCCCTAAACTTATTACTTTGTTCCTTTAAAGCGTGGCACATCTTAGATTGGATGGTTTTAGATGGTGACACATCAATAAGCATGACACATTTCGTCCTTCACAAGTCGTCCTCATCTTGAATAAGAATAAAAAAATCATGTCATAAGAAGCAAATTAGAGCAAAAATAAATAGGCTGCCATGTTCTTCGGTAAGGACTATTTTTTTCTATCTTTTCTGCCTTTTTCTATCTGTTCAGCTTTTTTCAATATAACTGCATGCATGAAAGTGACAAATGAGTAACATGAATAGTGGCTTATCATTCTGGACCTGAACAAAGAACTGTTGAAGTGTTTCTGTAAGTTGATCTACAAGGTCTTTGTTGAAGTGAATTGTTGATAAGGAAAGTTTGTAGATGAATCTTTTCATAGATGAATTACATTGAGGTAGACCTATTTTCCTTTTCATGTTGCTTATGTATTTCCAACACATATTGAGATTACTATATGGTCTTGATGTTGGCTCTTTCTTTAATTCATTTAGGTCGCCACCATTAATTCCTAGCTATGGTTTTTTTTTTTTTTGTATTTCTTCTATAAATAAATTTGACCATAGCTCCTCAAAAAATAACATGTTATATAATTAATGATTAATAATAAAATAAATCAATCTAATGGTTATTTTTATTTTTTTGGTTAGCAATTGTTCGAGTCATTAGTTGCTTTATTTCTTTTATTAAGATGCATAAATTTAGTTTGTCAAACAAGGTGGATGTGTCGTTGTCCATTATTTACTACTAACATGCATAAATTTAGTTTTATCCCCCCCCAAAAAAAGAGCATAAATTTAATTTGTCAAATCATATTGATGTGTTATTGACCTACGATGTTATACTTGACTTTAATTATTGTACACTAGTTTGCATGTTGTCAGGAAATTATTCGCATCAATTGTTGCTTTATTTCTTCTATTTGCAGTTGTTCAATCAGGATGAATGATACTTACAAAGGATGGATGTTCGTCAATTTAGGATAAATTGATAAAGGGAGTAGCGATGTTGTTTTTGTAGAAGAAAAGACTTTTTATTATATTCTGATTTCATTAGCTTCCTCAATATTTGTTGTTTCTCAATTTTTAGACATATCTCATTTATTTATCTCTATGCTCATGCTCTAGCTCTGCTCATGATTTATTCTTTAAGACCTTTTTATTTCGAGAACTTTGTAGAATAATGTTGGCTTTTTATTATTTCTATGTTAAAACTTTTGTACAATAATGTTGGCTTTTTATTTCTATGTTCGTATTTTGGCTTGCTGTTGATTTACATGTTTATGATGACTATTTTGATGATGTCCGGCAATCATTCATAAATCTAGTTTGCTCTTGATTTATATGTTTATGATGACGATTTTTGGTGATTTCCTACTGCCATGCATAAATTCAGGGCCGGCCCATAAATTCCAGGGGCCCTGTGGGAAATTTAAATGGGAGCCCTTTTAAAAAAAATAGATTAAATATGATTTTAACGGTTTAAACTTTGAATATTTAAATTTTATATTAAATAGATAAACAAAATAAGTAAATGTTTTAATAACATTCAAAGAAATTTTCATCTCAATAGTCTTTAATATTTATCAATTTGTATGACGTTTGATTATATTTTATCATTTAAAAAGATTAAAACATTAAGAAGGCCATATTCTTATATAAAATTATAATACAAATTTAATATTTGGTATTTAAAATTTAATAAAAATTACAAGAATTGTATCTATTATTAAACACAAAAAATGAGAATTTAAATTGGTCCTTTAAAAAAATAAAATCAAATTTTTATATATAAGGATTTGAACCTTTAACCTATAATTATATATGGAAACTAAAATGTGTAGCTTTACAGCTAAGCTACTAAACAATTTATAATAAAATTGTCTACGCATTATTTGTATTATATGTTTTAGACATATATTTCAAAAACTTGACTATAAACTTTTCGGCACGTTCGAATTGAAAGCCCTAAGTGACCACTTTGGCCGCATACCCTCAGGGCCGGTTCTACATAAATTTAATTTGTCAAACAAGCAGAATGTATCATTGCCCATGTTTTACTATTCTTGCATTTATTTTACCTTATAATATAATTTACTCGGATTATATTTGCTTATATTATATAGAGTGTTTTATTTACGGGACTCTTATGTTTGAATTTAATATATATACTATTTATTTTAATTTAAACGACAAATATTCTTATTTTTATTTCAATTGCATTTTTTTATTGAATTCTTTCTACATAATCGTAGAGTCCCTTTCCAAAACCTCTCAAAGATTTTATAACAAAACCTATCATCTTACATGATATATATGAATACATGTCACGTGTATTAAAAATACACATAGCATGGATGATACACAATATAGAAAGTTTTGTTACAAAACCTTCTGAAGGTTTTTGAAAATTTTCCTATTACCGTCATTAATATTTTTTGACAAGTTCAGTTTGAGTGATTTGAATTGTTTGTTACTTCCATCATTTACATTCATTGAAACAAACCTTAGCATGTTATATTGTATTTTTGCTCATTCATTTTAGAATAGGTTCTCCCATGCGACACACGGTTACGGACTAGGACTAGTTTTGTCTTAATCTTCAAGAGTTTTTGTAGAGAAACCAAATCTTGTAACAAATACGCCAACAATCGACATAATTATAGTATATTAGAAAATATACATTACATTCATATAATAGTAATTATTATAAAATGCTTCAAATCATATTCGAAAGAAAACGTAAAATATTTCAAAATATATTATAAAATGATATTTTAAAAGAAAAATTTGTTAATTATATATGCAATTGCGTCCAAAATTGAGTGATATTGGTAACGGCAAATGAATAATAAGAATGGAGAAACTAGTGAGAAAAGAGAATAAAATTTTCACTCACAAAAACAATTAATGAATGCTTTTTAAGAAAGAGAGAGAAAAAAAAGCGGGGATGGGGAGGAGGGGAGGACGGGAGAGAATGTGGGTGAATAGTTAACGGTGTTAGTTTTATTTGTTATTAAAAGGAAGTTATATTGACATTGATACATTTAATACATGTCACTATGTTATTAGTCGGGTGTACCACATATGATGCTACATCTGCTATACTTAAGTATGTCTGACCTTTATACCATCACCACATATTCTTAAAAAAAAAAAAATCAACTTTTCCAAAATTTTATCCTACGTTTAGAACAAGCTCTCAAAGCCAGTCAACTTGGCTTTGAGATGCTCCTTCATCAGTGTTTCTAGATTCGTTGCTTGTTTTTGTAGATTGATGTGCTGAATAATTTATGGATCAATAAAACAACATTATTGACAAGGCAGGTCCAAACATATCGATAACAGCAAAATTAAGTTACTGTTATTTTTGTTGTTAAGATTTTGAATTTAATGATTGCAGGAAGCGTAAGAATTTGTACTGTAAGGTATTATCGAGTCTAAGTCCATTGTAACTATCAATGTATACTAATACCTAGCCCTTTCGGTTCTCAAAAAGAAATGATCCCACTCATGCTCTTTTGTTGTTCCAAATGTATAATACTTCCAACTATGTTCTTGATCAAAATCGTTACTAGAATTCCTAACTTCTCTGACCTCTATCCTCAACTTTTCAACCCTTTCAATAACTCCTTTTATTGTTAAATCAAACGCATCTTCAACTCTCTTCAATCTAGCACTTGGATCTGCGTAAATCACCTTAGGAATCAGCTTTATTACCTCCTCCCTCATTTTTGATACCTTTTCTCGGGGTATTTCGGATAAAACTTGCTCGATTTTCACATTATTCTGCTTCACATCGTCTTCTGGTATGAGAATGGAGTATTTAGTGTAATCTTTTGGCAGGTGCCAGAGGTACTGGACGTAGGCAGAAGCGGGACTAAAGAAAACTGGTATACAACCGGCCAAGATTGAGTCGAATGTTGAACGCCTGGTGAAGGAATCACCTGGTGGCTGTAAGCAGAAAACCGAGTTAAGAAACATTTTCATTACGTGTACTGGTTTACTGCATTTGTTTCTGCTGCTCTTGCATTCCAGCAATCTGCATTTCGGCCTCGAGGATTTGCGTTGCTTCATTATCTCACTTCGGATTGAGTCCTCCCTGTCTGGACGCGGTGCACCAGTAAATGTGAACAAGGTACGCCTTCTCTGTCGTCTCATTTTGTTTTGCCATTGAAAAACTTGATCATCACTTGACGGATGGAAATGAGTCGGATATGGTATTGCAAAATCATTCCTATTCCAAGGGCTCGACTCGATTGTTAACATTGTCATGTTCAAAGATTCAGGCAACAACATAAGCTTGTTCCCCCAGGCATTGTCCTCATCAGTAAGTCTTCTGAAATCCCATGTAATTCGTCCTGTAACCAAGAAATGATCCTTTCCTCCTAACACATTCCACTCAGGTTTTTCCTTGAGCCATTTTACCAGATCAAGAGCATCCGAATCCCTTACAGAAGTGTTGTAAGGATCCCACAAGTGTCGCGCAATGTCTAGCTCCGCATAGTACGGGATGTAGATTGCTGCAGCCTGAGTCGAGTCATCCGTTAAGCATTCATACTCTTTCATTCTGCTGTGAAAAATAACTTCAAGTGTGAACTGTTCTGTCACGAACCAGCCACTTTTTAAGAATACCCGTCGAGGATTTATCATGGCTGGACCGAGCCCCTTATTCACTAAATATTGGCACATATCAACCCACTTGTTAACTAATTTGCATTGCTTCAGCAAATCATCATTGAATCTGCTGGGCAAATCTTGAATATAAATGTACATGATTTCAAGTCCCTTTTGTTTCCAGGATATTCGTCTTTACCTTTCTCAGCGTGCTTATGATCCTCTTCTTGTACTACGGGTTCCCATTCTGTCTGAATCCCTGCAGGATCTTCCCTTCGATCACTGTCTGTAAACGGATTCTCGACGGATTTCTCATCTTTCTCTGCATAAACCGTGGCGTCTTTTAACGTATCATACGGGGGAAGTTGGGTAATGTTTTCAATAGAATCCGAAACTAATTGAATAAGATTTGTTTGGTAGTTGGATATTGATGCAAATCCAGGAACAGAAGACCAATCATTAACGTAAAGCAGTAGATACCAGGAAATAAACAAAACTGAAAGCCCAAACCAGATTTTTTCCCGTGATCTTGCCGGGATTGAGGTATCCATGTTCACTTGTGGCTTGTTTGGTAAGAAAATAAGAAGGTTAAAAGCATGAAACTTTGGAACAATCCGTTAGCAGACACAGATTGATAGAGACAGAGTGCAGAAATTTCAGGGAATGAACTTTGTTTTGTTTGAACAGTAGTGATGAGAGAAAAAAGGGAGGATTTGTGGTAAATTGAAAAAGGACCATTCATATTTTTTCATCCGTCTTGATTATACTACTATGTTATAATAATAACCTTGTAACAACTCCATGATTTTTTGCTAAAAAAAGGAGAATTTGATGCTAAATAAGGAGAAAACTGATCGAGTCAAACTAAGAGTTCTTAATTCTTATATATCAACCGCAAGATTTTGCGATTTTGAATCAAGGATCCTACGTCTTACGGTTTGAAAGGAGTTAAAAGATCATTTTCAGACATTATTATGTTTGTTGATTAATTTATACAAATTGCTCAACTAATAAATTTCATTTTTAAGGTCACCTGCCAAAATGAAACGTCAGGAGACTTCTTGCCTAAATATTTCTTTATCTATTCAATATAAGAGCATTTTAGTCAATTTATTAAAAATTAATGAATTTTAATCGATCTACCAAGTGACATTTTGATAAAGTTTTGATTGAAAGACCCTTTCTCACAATTAGGGGGTTTAGATTAGTAGTGTTAAACTAGTTTGTTAATAAAGTAGTTAGTTAATCATTCAAAAAAAGTACTTATATTAATGGTGCTAAGAAAATTGTTAAAAGAATCGTTTTCAGTGAATTGTTAACATTGTTGTTAATTTTAACAATAATTTTAATATTTTACTAGAATTTAGTATTTTTGAAGTTTTTTTATTTATTTAATAAAATTTACGCAATACCTTTTGAAAATTATGGGGCCCATTTGTTCTTGGATAGATTTTAGTAATTTCGTTTAACATATCTAATGTGACATTTTAATAGTTGTTAAATTTAACTTGTATGTGTGTCATTTAATAACAATTTAACATGTACTTTTCGCTTATATGAATAGTTAAAATTTAACAACACTAATATGGATGCTCTTAGGCATAATAAACGTTAGAGTTGTCTAGTGCCAAATGAAATATTAGAGGCCATTCATGTAGTGACGTTAAAGTTAGAGGGTATTTAGTGTAAATAAGCCAAATTCAAATTATTGCATGAATCTCTATAAACCTGCAAACCTGCTAAAAATAGCTTTCAGTAACTAGCGATTCATTCTCTATTTTCTGTCTCTTAATAATTTTTTCATCTAATTTTCTGGATCATCGTTCTGAATATTTCCCCACATCAGCCAATGGAATTCCTGTTTCTCAGATGATACAGAATTGCTTCTCCTTCACCCCCAACTCTGTTTCAATTCTTGGCTTCCATAATGTGGGCCGATTCTCCGCTCGAGATCAAAGTCCAAGCTCGTCAGACCGATCCTCATCCGGTGGGTGGGCCAAGCCCCCACCAACGACGATCACGTCCACCACCTCCTCCCGGTTCTTTTAAGCTCTACAAAAGATGGTTCCCATGGCTGGTACCAATCATTGTTGTTGTCAACATCGCCATGTTTGTGCTTACTATGTACGTTAATAATTGCCCCCAGAACTCCAATAAGTGCATAGGGAAATCGTTCTTGGGCCGGTTCGCCTTTCAGAGCACTCACGAAAACCCTTTGCTCGGCCCATCATTAGCTACGTAAATCCATATCTAACACATTACACATTTAATAGTACTAACCACTTCTTGAACTGTTGAGACTCGGTACTTGAGGCATAGAGAAGGAAACAGGGAAGTGGAATAGGGGCTGCTATTGCTAATACTGCTTATAAATCTAAGTTTTTCAGGTTGTTGAAAATGGGAGCTTTAAAAACAGACGAGATCGTAAAGAAACACCAAGCGTGGCGACTGGTCACTTGTATATGGTTGCACAGCGGAGTGTTTCACATTGTTTCCAATATGGTGAGTCTGCTATTCGTTGGCATTCGGCTCGAGAAGGAATTTGGATTTGGTATGTTCTGTTATTTGCGTGGCCTAAATTTCATTTCCCTTCCAAAAGATCCAAAAATTAAATCTGGTTGAGTTATATGCACAAGTATGCTAAAGAGTAAAGCACAAGTTTCTGGAAAATTATGCTTGTGCATGTAAACCAAGGAGAAAAATCTGCTAGTTTTTTTCCCTAGTGTTATGTTTTGCTTTAAATCAACCTTTTGCAGTGCGAATTGGGTTGCTCTATGTTATAGCTGGAATTGGAGGCAGTGTGTTGTCGTGTATCTTTGCGCGAACGACCACCTCTTCTGGTGCTTCTGGTGCTTTATTCGGTTTACTTGGGGCAATGCTTTCAGAAATGTTTATCAATTGGACAATATATGAAAAAAAGGTACATAACATAACAAATACTCTCTTTGTATAAATTTATTTCTAGAGCTAATAATTTCATCATGTCTTAGAATTCTACTTCTTTTGTTTTCCAAACAGTTGGAATCAATTATAAGTCTCCTTCTGATCATCATTATCAATCTTGCTGTTGGATTCCTCCCTCGTGTCGATAACTTTGCACACATTGGTGGATTTGTTACCGGATTTCTGCTGGGATTTGTACTTCTGATTCGCCCTCATTTTGGATATGTGAAACAACGATACGCCCCTTCTGGTTTCTCTGCATCCAAGTACAAGTTGTATCAGTACATATTGTTAGGTCTTTCACTCGTACTTCTGATAGTAGAGTAAGTTTCACCATCTTCTTTCTCCTTTTAAGATCCCCAGTTTTTAGAAATTCGACTCTTAATACATACCTTTGTTGTATGTTATTTCGCAGATTCAGCATTGGTTTGAATTTGCTTCTTCGAGGGGTTGATGGGAACCGATATTGTTCTTGGTGTCATTATTTAAGTTGTGTCCCAACGCCTTTCTGGAAATGTAACGGTAATAACGATGGAGCACCATCACAATGCATGGTAAGTAAGAGATCATTTTTTCAATAATTTCATTGCTAAATCCATAGTTTCGGTTGCTTTCAAGTAATTCCGGCAATGAACTAATCGGAGTTTTGTATGCGTGAACAGTCTCTCACTCGGGGCAATCATCTGAATTTGACGTGCACGGAGAATAACAGAACAAAACTTTACACGCTTGAAGATCCCACCGACGCAGCAAAAATTAAGCGGCTCTGTACTGATCTCTGCTCTTGATTTCTCCAAAAGTGTTTCCACATATATGTCATTTATTATTACAACTATTATTATTATTATTATTATTATTATTATTATTATTATTATTATTATTATTATTATTATTATTATTATTTTATCTTTTCTCTGTTTTTAGTCAATTTATCGACTCATAATTCGAGCTTTATACAGGGCATTCCAACTTGTAGTAAGCAGACATTTTTGTAGCAATTAGGATTCGTTTATTTAGAACGGTTTTGTTGAGGATGTTCTGACTAGTATGCATTTGTCCACTCTACATTTCACCTAATTATAATTTAACACTATAAAGAGAAGCAAACAGCCACAACATATAAGTTTTGCCGGTAGAAAAAGTAACTTTGAAAATAGTAATGTAGTTAAGAATGTAAATTAGCAGCCAAAGATGTCAGCCGGGCTGCAGGATCCATATATGAATTTTTATTTTTTACAAATGGTACATGAACTGATAAATCAAAGAATGAATAGTTTGACCATCTTTTGGGCATATATAATGGCAACTAGGACCTTCAGTGGTTGAATATTCATTCATTTAGTATTAGTGTTTTTTTAAGTTATGATAACAAAGATCATCCGGGTGTCGTTGTATTGACTTTTTCAGTAGCTATCATTTTGTTTATGAATAATACAATTTATCTAGATTTTCTAATTTAGTTGATATTTTTTTATTGGATAATAATGAATGGGTGAATGTCTCCATATATTTATAATTATAGACACATCTTCTAATATAAAATTGTCAATTAAACTAAAGACTGATCTCCAACCAAGTAGACAGAGTTGGATGTATAAATTAAAGGAAAATAAAGGGGGTGGATGCTTATTTACTAAAAATGATGGCAATGAAATAATTAAGAAGTATTTGTACAAGACAAGTAATGGAAAAGAAGAAGCCATCAAAATTGTCAAATTTTCTTAAGTTTGAAGCAAGAAAATTTTAACACATAACGGCAATCAATCACTCATAATAATTGTAGACAGTTTTATGCTAGAAGGAACTATAGGCAGATTTTTTCTAAAGAATCTAGTCCTAGGTTCTTTATGAAACCCAAAAGCCAATGAGGTGCTTGCACCCTGGTAAGGTGTAAATATCTCATTGGCTCCTGGGCTCTTTAAAACTACTTGATCTTCAAAACAAAGCTAGAACTAAAATTTCTAAAACCACTTGATATGATTTAGAATTTAGACTTTGGATACTGATATAATGTAAATGCTAATTGATTTATATTGGTTGAGTTGAATAAAAATTATGATTTAAGTAATAAAATTTAGACTTTAGATAATGAAATAATGTAAAAAATCGTAGCGTTCAGTTTACTTTTAGGTTTTGCATTATTGAACACTATTTTGTAATGCATTTAAGTTTGTTTAGTATTTTCAAAAATTCATATTTATTTATATATGACTTTTTTTTTGCGTTTTCGTTCTGGTTCCCCCCTTCCGCGCTGGCTACGCCATTGCTTAGAAGTGATCACTATAGGCATGCTTAAAGCCTGTTTATTGCAAAATAGAAATTAAATCAATGCCGCTTTTGTGTTTGTTGATTCTATCACGAACGCTACTACGTGGCCGATATTAATGAGGTGATCAGTTTTTTCACCACAACTATCGACACATCGCCCTCCAAAGTTGTATGATACCAAAGTATTTCATAAGGTCAATGCGATCAGTCACTTCAAGTACCATCAAAGGAAGTAATCCTTCTATTTGCTTAGGTCGAATACCATGTTGAATGTTACTATAAATTTAAAATATTACCACACTAAGTTTTTTTTTTTTTTGGTGTGTTTTCTACTCAAAGATGATAATTCAAAGTCAGGCCTCCTCTCATAGAATGTCTGAGTGTCATAATATCACTCAATATCTCACGTGATTATATGTATATGTATGCAGACCACATATTTTGTATGTGTCCATGTAGCTTGCATACATGTAACCATATGAAATATTAAGTATTATAAATACACTCATATGAATTTTAGAAAATCTTTTTCGATATTCATAATGAAAATTCTAAGATAAAGTCGGTTCATTTTACACCGTCTACCTTGTGTTAAAAATACAAAGAACCACTAGTAATTTTATAAAACCTCAAATGATTTCTTGTATTTTTATGACTATATATGGGGGTCTATAAACGAGCTAGCTTGGTTAGAGTAGAAAAATTATTGTTGATAGTCCCATCTTCTCCAAACAGTACATTGCTGACTTCTTCAACTCTCTCTCTCTGCAACACGACATGAAAAGTGCTCCGAAAACTACAAAAACCTGCTCCTTTGGCTCTCCAATTATGAACAGTTTAGCCAATATTTTAACTATAATACATTTCACCGAATTATATGCATAAAAATATTAGTAGTACCATATTATATTTCTTCAACATTCAAAATCCAAGTTTTTCTTGATCTCTTCAAACCAAACGCATGTCTTTGACTCTTACTTTTATCTTCTACCTCTTAACCACTTCAAGAAAACGGATATTCGATAAGTACCACATGTTCCCTCTTTGAATTGTACAGAAAATGAAATGCTTTCATTTCACTAATTGCGAGAGAAGGCCAAGCAACAATGAGGAAGAAGAAGACCAGGACGGCTCCGTTTCACGGGCTTCGTCTAAGGTTTCCTGGGTGCGGTCGCTGAGTGTCGCGTCCACTAATGTCGATACCCGCCGGTCCGGGTTTGATTCGGAGTCCAGGAGGGACTGGGTTGACTCGTTCGGGTTCCAGGAGTTCTTGACTCAACGCCGGGCCAATGATCTGCGGGTTTTTACCTTTTCCGAGCTGAAATCGGCTACCAGAGGGTTCGCCCGGTCGCTCATGATCGGGGAAGGCGGGTTCGGATGCGTGTATCGAGGCGTCGTTAAGGTCTCGGATTCTGGTTCGGGTACTGAATCCGAGATGGATGTTGCTATCAAGCAGTTGAATCGCCATGGATTCCAGGCATGCCCTTTTGTTCATATTTGTATTATCTGTCATGCATTCAATAGACAATATTCATATCATATGCTAAAAATTAGATAGGATTTTTTGCCTGTAAATAGTGCATTGAAATTATTACTGTAGAGCTTTTATTTTACTGATGATACTGAAGCAATAATTAGCTGTTTTCAGCAAAAAATTACTGTATTGCTAAATTTAGGGTCTACTGCACTAAATCCTTGTTTTCTTAATTGTTAGTTCCACTACTGGAATTAGTTCATCCTGCAGATTGTAATTTCTATTTGCATCTTTTGGTTTCATCTTGAGGCTAGACTATTGAACTTAGGCTACTCAAATGTAGTTGGGTACAATCAAGAAATTATCGGGCGTTATGATTTTACTTGTTTATTTCAATACTTGACCATCAGCATTTCCCTGTCAACTTTTGTTGCTTAGATGACTTTCTTCATAGGAGGTGTAGCTTTTCTAGAAGATGGTTTCCATATTCAAAATTTTTGATGTCACTGATCAACCAATCCATTCAAGACTTTAGCTTTGCGGATTTTTTTTCCATTGACTTGTTTATGAGAGGATCCAAGACTTGTTACTTAGCTTTTTTATTTTTATTTTTAAACATTATCTTATTGGTTTGTATGTTCTTGCATTCTAGTAATCAGGGGCACAAAGAATGGATTAATGAAGTGAACTTTTTGGGAGTTGTTAAGCACCCGAATCTTGTTAAGTTAGTTGGATATTGCGCAGAAGATGATGAAAGGGGAATTCAACGGCTTTTGGTGTACGAGCTAATGCGTAGTAAAAGCTTGGAAGACCATCTACTGAATCGGTCAGCATCTCCTCTCCCGTGGCTGTTGAGATTAAAGATTGCCCAAGATGCAGCTCGTGGTCTAGCATATCTTCACGAAGAAATGGAATTTCAGGTGGATGTGCTTTCTTTCTTATTTCACAATCGTCTTTTTCAAGAACTTTGTAATTTGTGGATATTTTGGCCGTTACATTTTGACAGGATATTGAGGTCATGTACGCCTGCTATGTAGATTTGCATCATATATAGAGTTCCTTATTGAATTGGTCAAAAATTATAATTCATTTGGTTCCTCAAATTCCCTGGCCCAAGTCTGTTAGCCGTTTGGGCTGGATAAATCTCCAACTAATGCAATCATTTTCTCATGAAACTTGAAAATAATCAGTAAATGGGATTTTGTTGTATCATGCACCTGCCCATTATTGTTGTTGATGTATACCACCCAGAGTGTTGTGTCAACTTGACCTGGCCCGGTATGACTCCTTAGTCATTTCAACTGTTACCCAATCCGATCCACTTGCAGTGCCATTCTTTTTTTGTATTTTCTACACTGGACATTTTCGCCTGCTGGATTAAATACCAAAAATAAGCTCTGCTGCTGTCGATATCTACATGCCACTTTGTTTATCCAACACTGCTAAACTACCGTCCCAAGTTATTTTGATGCTTATGCTAGTAACTGATGCACGTGCTACTGGGAAAGCTTACTCTTCCGATCTGATTTTTAACCAATCTAAGCATCTTTTTCCATTTTCAAATAAGATAATCGAGATCAGTAGGAATGATTACAGCTACAGTCTGAATGCTGCAGCAGCTGGGTTATTTTCATGAAATTTTTTGTTGATTTGATTTTGATATGCTTTTCTGGTTTGTTCAGCTAATATTTAGAGACTTCAAAACTTCAAATATCCTTTTAGATGAAGATTTCAGTGCAAAACTGTCGGACTTTGGGTTGGCTAGGCAGGGTCCAACTGCTGGATCAGGTCACATATCGACATCAGTGAGTTCCATTTCATTTTTAATCATTATAATTTTTATCTTAATGTTCTCCTGCTGTCCTACATCAATATTAGCACGTCCCTTTAAATTATCCTGTCTTCTGCATGTTGATTGCATAAAGTCTACTCATCCGGTACATTTCAAGTTTTAATCCCTGTGGACAACATTTTAACCCTGCCTAATATCTTTACTATTTCTTTAATTGTCTTCTTTAGATTGTTGGTACTGTGGGTTATGCGGCTCCTGAATACATCCACACGGGCAGGCTCACTGCCAAAAGTGATGTATGGAGCTTTGGGGTGGTACTCTATGAACTCATTACAGGCAGACGAGTGCTTGAGAGAAATTTGCCACGAGGCGAGCAGAAACTATTGGAATGGGTAAGGCCATATGTCTCGGATCCTAAGAAGTTCCACACGATTTTAGATCCAAGGCTTGAAGAACAAGATATGAAGTCAGCTCTGAAACTCGCATCCCTTGCCAACAAATGCCTAATGAAGCACCCTAAATCACGACCAAAAATGAGTGAGGTAGTTGAGATGCTCGGAAGCATAATCGAAGCCACGTCGCCTCAAGATGAATGTGAAGAAACGGATAATGTCAAGGAAGAAACTGAGGAAGCAGATCCAAGCAAACAGGAGAACAACCGGAAAAAGGGATTTGACTTCCGTGAAATAGTCTTGAGAAACAGATCAATCGGGAAGATAGATTGGAGAAACTGGACACCAAGTTTGGTTAGAACATGATTTTTTTGGTGTTCCCGGGTCTTAAGGGTTCGATTATGCCAGCCCAATTTCAATGACAGATATATCAAACGTTGTACTCCTGTGTTACGCAGAGCGGTAAATAGAGAATGTGCAGACTTGTTTTCTATGTCGAAATCCGGTATCGTTTGACCTTGCAGAGTATATTATGTTGTCTGTAGTTGCACTGCACTCCAAATATATGTTTTCTTGCTCTCTTTATTTTTTGAGTGGTCAAGAAGAAGTTGCAAGCTTTTAGTTCATATTTTTGCTGAAACAGGGAATTTGCTGCCGTTGCTGCTGTCTTACAATCTGTATTCGAACGTTTATGCCATGTTTGGCATGCAGATTTAAAGTGGATTATACTGTATAAAAAATAAGTTGAATATCCATAATAAACACATATATGGGAGTTTGCTAGTATACCATGTGTGTGCATGTCGAAATAATTGTCGGTAATTTTTGTCCTCCAAAGGGGAGGTGTTTGTCCTATATTAGCACGAACCTCGGATATTCCCACGTGGCAGGAAACAAAAGCAAAAAAAAGGGAGGGAAAAATCCCAGATAGCGCAAGTTCACTGAGAATTTACCTTAATAATGAAGAATTGTGCTGAAAGGATAAACAAAAACTTAAACAAAACTAACACATATTATAATCTTATTTTTTAACACATCACATCAATTTTTCATCAATGCTAATAACATAAGTCATATTTTCATTTTGTTACATTTTTTATCTGCTTATTTGCCTAAATAAAATTAGCCAATGATGAAGAATAATTGTATTGCCCTTGGACAAGGGTCATTTCTTGTGCTCACAGGTGGGGATCATGACAAAAGACTTGACTTCATTTTCGATGGACGGATATATATAGATATTATCCTCTTTTATTTTTCTCTTTGATAAAAGCATGATGTTGATAAGATGCTTGCAAGTAGTCATATAAATACATCAAAATATGCCAATAACAGTGTCATTCTCAGTAGCCCCTCAGTCCTGTGGTGTCATCCCAACTTGAAATCTTTTGTCCGTTTTACCCATTGGGGGTGTAATAGTTGGGTCTCGAAAGATAATTTGGATATTTCATGTAGGACACCGTTTTTCATCACGTGATATTCATGCTGTGCAAACAAGAACTGATAGTATTTGTGCTATTGGGCAAAATCACAGAGACAAGTAAATAGCAAACTAGGCTAAAGATGTGCACTTTCGGACAAAAGCAAACAAAAGGGGTGAAACCGTACAAAAACAAGTAAACATCAAGTGCAGCTCTGTAATATGAGCCCATTCAGCATAACAAAGGAGCAACAATTGTGTCCATAAACTCACCTAGTTGGATATCAAGGAAAATGCTATTTGTGCCTGGGGCACTTTCACAAAATCTTCTACAGAATAGTCTGATCTTACCATCTTACTCATACATCAAGCTTTGCCAGATAAGCAAAGCCACCATTAGCATCATTATATAGTATAACCATTTAGGATTAGCAGTTGTCAGTTACTGGTATTACATGTCGATTATGAACCACCTAACAACTTCTAAGTGGAAGGAAAAACAAACTTGTGAGAAACATTGATGACCTATTTGGAATTAAGTGGAGAAGCAGAGGGTTTCGGGTTAGCAGCACTCGTGATATCATTGCCAGCATCATTAGCACTTTGCCCACATTGCTCGACTCTGTTGCTTGCACTGCTACAAGTATTCTCTACATTTTTGAAATCCTGAAGTTGCTCCAGTTCTCCGATTACTTCTTCCATGGCCGGCCTCAACTTTGGTTCTGAAGAGATGCACTGTTGGGCGAGATTAGCCACTCTATGAGCCACATCCATTGTGTACTGGCCTTCAAGTCGGTTATCTAATAGATGGGAGAGTTTACGCTTATTGGCTAGGTATGGTTTGGCCCATTCAACCAGCTTCTGTTGTCCGGATGGCCTATTCTTGTCAAATGCCCTCCGGCCAGTTAGTATTTCTAGGAGTACAACTCCATAGCTGTATACATCACTCTTGGCTGTCAAACGACCTAACTCAGAGACATTAAATAGACAGTATGAGAACCAAAGCAATTCTGTTATGCAAGAAACAGGTAACAAAATGTGAACTCATGTGATGAAAATATAAACTGATGTGCTTCAAACCATACCAGTAGCCATATATTCAGGGGCAGCGGCATAGCCGAAAGTCCCCAGCATGGACATGTGGTTGTTATTGCCCATCTGCCCATCCCTGACCAACCCAAAGTCCAAAAGCTTTGCGTTGTAATTCTGCCATATCGTACAAGCATATTTCTTATAGAAATGTCCAATCCGGAGATCGATTAATGGGATTGCTGCATTTTGGTAAGCTGTGTATCTATGCATAACAATAGGACACATACCGAATCAAGCAATATATTAGAAGTTTTGAAGTCTCGAAAAATGACTTTCATCTCAGCACTGTGGAGATACGCCAGCCCCTTAGCAGCTCCTAGAGCGACCTTAAGTCGTAGACTCCAAGATAGAGGTTGAAAATAAGAGCCCCCTGTTATAATACACGTTCCAACGTAATTTGATTACAGTTCAGTTCACTATCATGCATATCCCCGTAGATAAAGATGAAAAAACTCACTCCTAAACAGATGGTTCTCTAAGCTCCCACGAGGCATAAATTCATACACCAAAAGTCGATGTTCATCCTCTGAGCAGTATCCAATCAGTTTCACGAGATGAGGATGAGAAAACTGCCCCAAATAGTTCACTTCTGCCTGTTTATACGAATAAAGATTCCATATTTAGGAATTGACAATTCACTAATGGCATCACAAGAATAGTCTCACCCTCCTAATAACATCTTGGCACATTGTTCTATTGGTCTACTCGTAGGAGATCTTTTTCGATAAATACATACACGCTCGAAAACCTCAACAAGACAAGACCATGTATGAATTAGGACATAACGGCTACAATCAGATTCAGAGCAATACTAGCAATAGAAAATACAAATTGAAACTAGCAAACACACAACTTACCAACCACGCCCTCTCACTATGTCCCTGAAAACTTAGTTGGTGGAGCTTTTTTACCGCAATAACCATGCCGGTCCCTGGTTTCACCGCGGTGAACGACTCCTTGTCGATCCAACCTTTAAAGAGCATACTATCACAACGAAAATCCCGAGTGGCCATCTTTAAATCAGAAAGACTAAATTTTTTCAAGTTAGATGACTCCAACATCTCATCCTCAGTCCGGTAAAGAGGTAGCATTGGTCCTACCGAAGAGTTGCCCCTACAATTGCCCACATCGTTCTCATCTGTGCTAACATGTCCTGAATTCTCTCCTGAAAGATCAACAAAAGAACCACTTTTTAAGTTTTACTTTATCATCACTGCTTCTTCAGGGGAATTTCAGGAAAAGAAGAAAGGACACAGTAAATTTTCGTAAAGAATCAACGTTAAGCAGTGCTAACTAAGAACCTAATAAAAGAATTCAAGTTCATTCAAACACTCCAGGATCTGTTCTATTCCATAAATAAAGCAGACAAGGTCGTCAAAATGTCATAGCCAAACAATATAAACAGTGGCGCGGTGGAACCCTGAATATTACCTACGTGAGTTGGGCTTTCGGCTTTGATTTGAGTACTCAAACAAATCCCCATTGAAAGAAAGAAATCCACGGCAAATTTCACTGGAAAAAGTCGAATAATATATCTCTTTGAAAATATGTTTGAAAGGAGCAGGAGAACGGATAGTGCCTAGCCCATCATCTCCATTAATCCGAAAATGGCCCAAGCACATACGATTCTTCCGTACATGAAAATCCAAACCAATATACCAGGTGCCTAATAAAAAAGTCAAAAGAAAAGTATCAAAAAGGCACCTTTCAGAAATCTTGATAGTATCGAGGAAAAACAGGTGTCGAGAAAAGAGATGGGCTTTTTGTCACAGCTCCTTGTGTCCAGTTTGACTATTTGCTTCCACATTCAGTGCAGTACTGCAGTGTGGAGAGAGAGACAGAGAGAGAGAGGTCGGCAGAAAATCGGCACTAAAAGCGGGTCCCGTCATCTGCGCCTTTTACAAGTGAAAATTGATAAGAACAGAGTACCACATGGCCTGCTATTGGGGGACTAAGAGCCTCTAAACAGGAGTTATGTGACACTTTTTCACTTTATAAAAGAGAGTTTAACTCTTTATAAGTAGACTGTTTTACAAGCAAGATTAAAAGGTTTTCCAATCGAATAATCTTTATAGGGTGACCCCAACATTTATTTGATTATTTTTTCCTTCCATTGTTTTATTATTTCTAAGTGGGTAATTTACAGCTGCCGTCTCTAATCTTTTGACTTTTAATAGATTACGTCTTTAATCTTTAATTCTATTCCTGGGGTCCCCAATCTTTTCAAAAATCCTCCCTCAAGTTTCTATAGACGGAAATCATTCATTTTAGACGTTAGTCAACCTACTGACCAAGAACAATTCCTATAACATATAAAAATAAATATTTTAATTTAAAAAATAAAAATAAATTAAAAAAAAAGATGTGGGGGAGCCCACCCCGTTACCATATAAAGGACTACTGGAAATGACAATAAATGAGAGGGGTAAGCCTACTGTCATTTCTGGCAGCCTAAGGGCTGCTGGAAATAGTTGGAGATTTGGAGGGGGTGGGGAGTTCCCACCTTTTGCTTGTTGCTGAATGCAACAAGCACGAGGGGCTCCCTCCCTGATGCCATTTCTGACAGCCTTTTGGTTGCAGGAAATGGCAACAGATAAAAGGGGTCCTTAGGCTGTCAGAAATAGCAGCAGATAAGAGGGGATGTCCCTTCCTTTTTACTTGCTACTAGAATGCAACAAGCATGTGGGAAACACTCCCCCCTCCCTGGTGCTTCCATATCCGGCAGCCCTTTTGCCTCAGGATTTTTGGTGTCATTTCCGTTGCCGGATATGGCAACAGGGTACAGGTCCCCCACATCTTTTTCTTTTTTTTTAATTAAAATATTCATTGTTTGTATGTTATTGGAATTGTTCTTGGTCACCGAGCTGACTAAAATTTAAAATAGATGATTTCCGTTTATAGGGACCTGGGGGAGGATTCTGAGAAAGATTGGAGACCCCCAGGAATAGAATTAAATGTTATAGACGTAATATATTAAAAGTCAAAAAGTTGAGGACAGTAGCTGTAAATTACCCTTCATAGTAATTTTATATATAGTCTTCAATCTTTACCCTTTGGAAAATTGATACTAAATTCCCTAGTATTGTAAAATGACAATTATGCCCTTAAAATTTTAAACAAGGATTAATCTGCCCTTAAATTTTTAAACAATCCTACCCTGCCCTCAACTCAATTGAGAATGACAAATTCCGATAGCAAATCTTTTTGGTAGGGGTGGGGAGAGAAACCCCTCATTTTCTATCATTTCTAGTAGCATGTCAACAACAAAATACATGTATCTCTTTTGCTGGTAGAATTTGTCATTCTAGTCGGACTAGGGGTGGAGGTGAGTAACTAAATTGCTAGAGTGTAGAAGAAATTATTATTATTTTTTAACTTTTTAAAATTCTTTTTATTTTTATTTAAATAATAATGAGTATAAAAGTTATTTTCATGGCATTAGGGACTCTACGTGCCATTTTAAAGGTTAGGGACTCAAAGTGTTTAAAAAATAATAACCCAGTTGACTCAAAATACAAAGGTTGGGGACCATATGTGAAATTTACACTTATTTATTTAAATTTTTTATTTCTAAAAATGAATTGGTCCAAGAGTCACGACAATATAGGTTTCAAGAAAAGATTCACGACAATATTTATCTATAATAAAATCTTTAGTTAATGAAAGTTTTCCTTAATTTCCGTATAATAATATACAATAGACCAATTCTCTACTAACATCTAGAAAATGTAGTGACAGACAATTTTCTCTACTCTCACCATCACATTTCAGATTTACCAAAGTGGCAGTTGCGTAACCTACCACACTTGGAGAAAGAAACTGCAACAATGTAAGTCAAAACAATACCATAATTTTAAGTCCATTATTATTGTCTTTTTCCCCTCAAATAAAGAAAGAGAGCGCAAGAATTTGAAAAACTTAACGACACTGAATTTGAATTATTATCAGTACAAGGAAAACCAGTTTGAAATTGGATTATTCAAAGAGAGTCGCTTTTGGACCAAAACAAGCTAAGCACCAGAGGCTCCATCCATTGTCACCAAAATTATTATACCAATCAAATCAACATATTATTATAAGCCTTCTTATTACGTGGCTAATCAAAGCCAAACCATTAAACAAACATACTTCGCTCAATCACTTTGAAAAAAAAAAAAAAGCATACTTAGCTCAATCAATCATTTGCAGTTAATGAAATAAAAACCAACAGTGGTTATCCACTTAATGTTGACTAAGAAGAATCAAAAGCATTCTCTAATCGGACACGTATCTTTGCACATTTACAGGGCATATGTATGTTCCTCAAGTACCCAATAATATCGCGTTTCTGTTTGATCCGATTTACCAGTCATTTAAGCAAACTATCATTCGAGGAGAAAAAATATGCAACTTCCAAGCAGAGCGAGTGAGAGATCTCAACGTCTAATTAGGATCAACTTAAGAAGCCATATTCTTAATTTAAATTTTTTACTTATTCTTAAAATTGGCCAAACATGTTCAAATTACTACGAGCATGGAGCCAAAAGTATTCATTACACACAGCTTATGGGCACCGGACGATGGCATGAAAAAGATAAGGATCAGACTCGGGCAATTTGCAGAAACCCATACACAAATGGGAAGGGAACAAACTTGACTACTCTAAAGTCTAAATACAAAGCGAAAATGGCTAAAAGTTAAATCTACAATGCAGAGTTTTGTTTTATGACCTGGATGGACTTGCAACATGCAAATGAGAATCAAGCCCGGTCCGAGTAGATTGATCACGTCGAATTGAGTATGAATAACCAAAAGCAAGCCCAGCTAAAACCGGCAAGACATCTCAAAAAAATGGCATTTATTACGAGTACAATTTTTACCTCCGCTAGTTGCTCAACTGAAAAACTACAAAGGACGTGCAAATAAAGTTTCCACAGGGAAGCACAGCAGAAGATCTTAGCCTACGCACTCCCTTTCACATTGGCTGACTTGATGATATCAATGAACTCGGGCTGGTATAAGCATAGCAAAGAGAAAAAGTAAGGTTTAGTTAAAACAATGAGAAACTGAGCCGTCAAACAGAGAGAACTGCAGACCTTTAGAGAGGCTCCACCAACCAGAAAACCATCCACATCTGGTTGTGCTGCCAATTCTTTGCAGTTTGCTCCATTTACAGAACCTGGAGTTGCCATTTAAGAAAAAAGACATTAGGAGGTATGGAGCGCAAAACTTTGGTATTATAACCTTTACGTAAAATTAACGTGTTCTTAACTAGATAGAAAAGACCATACAGAATTTACAAGGCCTTTCAGATTTTGAGTAACAAGAAGAATTAAGGGGAACCCAGTAAGCACATACAGGAATGGAAGTACAAGCAATTCCTTTAGCATTCTTGCTTGACATAATGCCCCATGACAATTGCTTTTTCCAAGATCTAGTTTTTTTTCGAAAGACCATATTTTTTATTACTTCAAAAAATATGGTTGATGACGGGGACACTAGCCATTTCCACCCAGATACAGATTGAAGCATTCCTAACTATTGCACACTACATATTTCATGATGCTTCTAAATTCTTATACAATTTATATAGAGATTTATTCAGCAACAGAAACTGACAAAGATAGATAACGGTTAGGTTCGTACCTCCATAAATAATTCTAGTTGATTTAGCAACTTCTGCACTGATATTGTGATGAAGCCATTTTCTCAGTTGAGAATGAACCTGGTATCAAGTACACATCCAGTCAAGAATTGATGCGTTACTCTAAAACTAAATCCTAGGAATTCAAACTGTATAACATAATAAAAGAAAGTAACCATTAAAGCACCAAGATGAAATTCATGGACACACAAATATCAGTACCAATAACAGATCATTATTTCCTCTAATACCACAGGCTTGACAGGAAACATACAAGAACATGATGTTCCTGCAGCAGTGCAACAATTATTTCCTATCCCGTTCACCAAATATAATGATGTATAAAATTTTATATAATGATTAAATATACAAAAGTACAAGCACCAATTTTCTTGTGATCTGTCACATTTGGTATTATGTATGTTTGTTTCACAACAAAAGATTGCAAAGCTGTCAAATAATTTTCTAAACAAATTGAAAACTGCAACAGACGTATGTCCATAACAGACTGATACCAACACTTGATCTAAAAGCTTAAGTTGTTGGACTGAGCCACATTTAAATCATTTAGCCACTATCTTCAAAACTTATCAAAGAAACCTAGCTAACAAAAATTGAGAACAATTTCATCTTTTAAACATATACACCTAATATAGTTAAGGCAAAAGTGCAAGACTACACCATGAAATGATATTGATGAACTGAGCATTTGAAAAAATGGCCAAGAAAGACCAGACTTACTTCCTGTGCTTGTGATGGAGTTGCAACCTTTCCTGTTCCAATGGCCCAAACAGGCTCGTAAGCTAAAACAATGTTGGACCAAAATGATACTCGCTCTGCAAAGAAAGGGTCACAATGCAACAATCCAGAAAACTGTAAGGAAATTATATTATGCATCAGCATCACCAGATGTATAATGTTAAATGGGTTCCTAAATGAGAAAGGTGAAACAAAAACATCTTACTCCAATGAAATTGTAAAGAGCTAATGACAGGCAGTTATTGTCACAAAGTTTTCTATTTATGGATAATTATTCCATCAGTATATAACTTGAACCTGCAATTGCCCGAGTTTGTGCGGAAACTACAGAAAACGTGGATCCTGATTCTCGCTGCTCCAGTGTCTCACCCACACAAGCTATCACTTTTAATCCTTGAGAAAGTGCATAGGCTGTCTTATCCCCGACAAACTGAATTTAATGCATAATCCATACTTCTTTTAGTTTTTGACAACATAATTCTAAAATCAAACTACAATGCCAGTTGCAGTAGATTATCAAACAATACAAACAAGACGAATACACATAAGCTATTATGATGTTACCTCATTTGATTCGTTTAACAAAAGTCTTCTCTCTGAGTGGCCTATAATAACCCAAGGAATGCCCAAAATAATCAGCATCTCTGCACTGTTCCCGCAAGAAAATTAGATTAGACGGGATGATCAACAGTACTAGGAGTTATTAAAAGGGGGGGGGAAGAAAAGGAAAGGAAAAAAATCCCCATAAGAAGTTATATGTTTTTCCATTTCAGTAAGCATAAATGAACATTCAAACTATTCCTTCTGACAGATTACTCACTTAGCATCAGTAAAGCACTTCTACTGAAAGCAGAAATGCAATGACACAGCCCCCCCCCCCCCATGTCACAATTGTGAATCTCTGCCACATAGAGGGCAAAAGAAGGCTATCATGGAAAAACCAAACCAGAAGAAAGTTTCATTTAGACATGAACTAGAGTTGGTTGTTTGTGTTAGTCTGAACAAAACTATCAATTTGTTGAAGGAAGACTAAAGCTTTGGTACAGTTAGAATGTAAAATATCGATGACAGAGTCTTAAAAATGAGAAGCACAACTAAAACTAAAAATTGATCACGGTTAAATTATTTCTTCCATATTTGGCATGCTACACCAGATACAATTAAAAAAGAAAGGCACATGAGATGATCCTCCCATGTACCAATTGTGTACTGCTATATAACATTAACACATGAAAGCATAAATGGCTAAGCAGTGATAGAACTGTAAGAAGACATCTCTAAACATCAAGTAACTGCCATTCAGAAATCATGTACGGATTACAGATAGATCCAATAGATTTGTGTGTATGAGATAATAGATAAATGCATATATGTGAAGATGTTAAAAAATCACAGATAAAAAATCACAGACAAGGAAATTATTGGGTCTAGCAAAAACATACCTTACCTCACCAGTAAAAGCCCCCCCTTTACGGACCCAACAGTTTTGTGCAGCAATAGAGAAGTCATTGCGCAATAAGCTTTTAACCATTGAAAGATGAACAAATGGAGGACTTACTACAACTTCTGCAAACACAGCAATTCTAAGTGTCATAAAGCCATTGGAGATGCAGAAAATGTAATACGCTATAAATGAGTTTTCAAAATACAGACACTAGCAGAAATGAAGTAGGGAAGGGTACAGAAGATTATAATCTATTTATTAGCAAAAAGATATTCAGTCATGACAAGCATATAAAGAGACACACCGACATCATCTTCAGAAGGTACTTCAGCTTCATTCAAGGTAGTCACAATCTTCTTCACCTCCTCAGTTGTTCCGTTCTGCAAGTATAATACAATAACGCAAGGAGAACGTTGAACAATTCTCAAGTGGACTTATTAAGTGATTTCTCAATAACCCTAGACACAGAAGGTGCAATCATATTCAAGCAGCTCACAACCTTGAGTCGAAGAAGTTCTTATCAATAATCGATACAATCAAATTATCACCGTGCTATAAGTTTACCTTAATAATCTTGACACTAATTAGTGGATGAGTTCATATTTCAATTCTCAAGGGAAAAAGTTCTCGTCTTCATGAGAAGATAAAGTTACTCAGATTCCATTTAGCAGAATCAACAGACACATTACGTAGGGTTGATAATTTCGCCTGCTTTAAAAGCTTAAAAAGAGTTTTCACTGATTCATAAAGAAAGAATTTATGCAGCAAACGAAATATATATCAGTAGAAGGTAAATACGTACACACTTCCAGTTACCGCCAACGAAAAATTTTCTGCCCATTCGTCTCCTTCGAATAGATTAAAACGGAAAAGGCACAAATGAAATAGAATCTTCGACCTTTGATGCAAGGCGACACTAGATTGGGAAAGGCTAGTTACCAGTTTAGTCCTTGATCTTTTTACTAAATCACTTAAGTGGTCCTTGTGGTTCTAAACAATCAACAAATAAGTCCAAAACTTGACCAAAATGTCTAGTAGAATTTACTTCATATTTTACTAATGAACAATTACTATATGAGAAGTATTTCTCTCTCTCACACACACACGACATTAGCATTTGGAAAATTGCTTCCCCTCCTCCCTTATCAATGGAATATAGAGTATTAAAACAATAATAATAAATTTAATATAAAAATATTAGTATTAAATTTCAAGTCAAAATACATTTTCACATTCTTGTACTAACCACGAATTTGAAATTTATTCTTATTTTCTTTAAATTAACAACCTATTATTTTACAAATGTATTTTTAAATTGATAAATCATACATTCGAATTTTGTAGGTAATCAAATCATTATTTTATAGATATTTTTGGAACATATGGCTCGAATTAAGCTTCATGCGCTAACATTTCTCCACGAATGCTACTTCTTATACTCTCTAATTTATTGTAATAAATTCCAAAACCAATTATTGTTTTTATTGATAAGATTTTATATACCAAAAGATTTCAACCCACAAATTGAAAGGGTGGTAAATACTCTAATTATAAATTGTTAATTAGAGTATTATACAAGGAGGAATACCACACTTTTTGGTCTAATATATTATAAATTTTTATAAACTACAGTTCTTACACCTTGTTTTACAATTTGCACACACGGTATTATCTTGTGAAATATTGTGTTTTGATATTTGTGCAGGAATTAATGGATTTCTGTTATGTGTATAAGTTGTAGAAAAAATTGTAGAGAGAATAGTACGTGTAACATGATCCTTCTCTAATATTTCCAAATTTCTAAACTTATTAAAAGTCATAAATAGATAATTGAAAATTTCAATATGAATGCCATTATTATATCCTCTTCTTTTGCGATTGAGTACTATTTGTGAGTACAAAATATACAAAATTTATATACACATCTTAAAAAATTGTCCTTTCAAGGATGATGTGACTAAGAATATTTAAATAAATATACGAGAGGGTCAACATTTCTCTTTGTGATTCAAAAAAATACATTACAAATCCTTCAATCAAATTAAACTTCTCTTTCCAATTACATGGGAAAGCTAGGTGCTATTCTTATATATTCATATTATAGTTATCTTCATACCTTAAATTTATAATTTTTTTAATTGATTACAAATCTAGAAACTTCACTTTTAAAAGTTGGAGACTTATAATGATATCACTTGAAAGGTTAGGGATTACAACATAATTTCACTACAATGAAAGCCCTTTCCTGACATTAACACCCCGCTATATAACCCCCGCCATTTCCCCAATTCTCTCCGCGAAAAACCTCGAACCCTAGTTCTTTAATTCCACAAGATCGGCATACTATTTAAGTCTACATAAGCTAAAATGGGTTCGAAGAGATCTGATTTCGGCGATGGCGCTAGCCCTGGGTTCGTACTCTGCCCTCTTTCTCTATGCATTTGACTCATTATATGTATCTCTTCCTTCATGGTTGACGATTAATGGGATGTAATTTTTGTTCTGAACAGGAAGATTTTCATTGGGGGTCTTGCGAAAGACACTACCTTAGGTGCGGTTTTCTTTTCTTTTGTTTTCTAGGGGTCGTATAATTTATAAATTGTTTCATTTCCTTCCTTTCGTTTATTGTCTTGCTGACATTGGGAATTTTTCAGATACGTTTGTTAAGTACTTTGGAAAGTATGGAGCTATTACGGACTCTGTAATCATGAAAGATAGGCAAACGGGTAGGCCGAGGGGCTTTGGCTTTATCACCTATGCTGACCCCGCCGTTGTCGATGCTGTTATTGCTGAAACCCATGTCATCAACGGGAAGCAAGTGAGATTTAATTATACATTTGAAAATATATATTAGTCTGTATAGTGGATACTGGAACTTTAATATGTGTGTGTCCTCAGCAAAAAAATTTTATTCATTTTGCGACTTCCTTTTATCACATGAAGTTGAACTTCGTTTAAAATATCATGGGCCAGGAGTAATTTTAGATTTCAGCAATAGTTTGTCTGCTATGTGTACACAACATGGTTTTCACTTTACCATGCCCATCAATTAAAAGGATTGTCTTCTACTTACTGCTATTTGGTCAAAAGATGAATTACTGCCAAGTTAAAAGCTTTGCAAGATTATGTTTTAGTTGGCAGCTTTTTTCCGATGAGGTTGGAGGAGACTAATTAGTTGTTTTCTGTGGCCAGGTTGAAATCAAAAGAACCATCCCAAAAGGAGCTGCTGAATCAAAGGATTTCAAAACAAAAAAGATTTTTGCTGGCGGTATTCCTACTTCTGTAACTGAAGGTGCACATAACATAATTTTATACACTGATTTTTACTATGCAACCCAGTGTTCTGTAACTTGTGTTTCTAATGCCACATTGTTTATGTGCCCCTTCTTAGATGAATTCAAGAATTTCTTCTCCAAATATGGTAAAGTGGTTGAGCAGGAGATCATTCGGGATCATGTGACCCAGAGGTCCCGAGGGTTTGGATTCGTTGTGTTTGACAGCGAGCAAGTGGTTGACAGTATGCTGGCTGATGGTAACATGATTGATATGAATGGAACACAGGTAAGTCCCCTGTCTGTTTCTCCTATTATTGGAGGTAATTGTTCGTAAATTTATTTATGGAGTTGGTATTCAGTAATCAATATCAAACTTAAGGTGCTTTTAATGCTGTACCATGAAGTCTTAAATCCATTATACCTGGTACTTTTCTTCTTTTTCACCTACTTATAGGTAAATCATGGCATAAGTTAAGGTTAAGAGGGCCTGTAATATAGATTTTAATTTTTAGTGTTAAGCTATCCAACTAATTTGCAGGTGGAAGATCTAGGTTAACATTCTTCTTTGTTGTAGGTTGAGATCAAGAAGGCTGAACCAAAGAAACCATCAAACCAAACACTTGCTCCTGCACATGGTAGTGATTCTAGGGGACGGTCATTTGGTGATAGGTTTGGTGGATTTGGCAGTTCCTATAGCAGTTTTGGCAGCAGTAGCAATGGCCCTGCTCCATATAGGTCACTGGGATCAGGTCTTGGTGGTAGGTTTGGTGACTATGGTGGATATGGTGGTGGAGGTGAATTTGGTGGTCGCTATGGCGATTTTACCCGCAGCGATTTTGGTTACCAAGGGGATGGTCCACTTGGCTACTCTAGTCGGTTTGGTACTTATGGTGGAGGCTTTGGTGGGGGATATGGAAGTGGGCTAGGTGCTTATGGCCGTGGAGGTGGTGGTTACGGGAGCTATGGTGCCGGACCTGGTGCCGGATATGATTCTGGCGCTGGTGCTGGATATGAATCCGGCCCAGGTACTGGTTATAGTGGAGCAGGAGGGTTATATGGAAGTAGGGCCGGCTATACTGGCAGTAGTCGTTACCATCCATACGCCAGGTAGATGTTTGCTTAAGCACTTCCCTCTAGGAGTTCTTTCATCTATCGGTTTTTGCATCTCATGGATCAGAATCAACTAGAAATTCGAGGCGATAGCAAGAAGACACTCCCTAGAAGATCAGAAGAACCTTAGCTTCATAGCTTGTTTTCCTTATTGTGTGCCTAGTTCTTTCCAAATTATGTGGATTAGAGAACCTCATTGAGATGATTATGTTTAGATACTTGTGCTGTTTATTTAGCTAAGACATCTTATGCTGTAAGATTTATGATTTAGTTTAGAATGTTTCTTTGCATCTCATGAAGGTTTTCCTGTAGATTATCATTTTAGAGGCTTTTAAGCATATATGCTAAAGCAGTCTTTCACACCAGGTGTTATATACAAACTATGATCCTAGCAGTTAGGATTATAAGTTTTCTCCATTAAGATGGATTTTAGTTTCGCCCGGAATATAGATCTATTTAATCAATAGTAAATCATGTTCAGGCCCTATGTGGAGCTTCTGATAACTTTAAGAATGTCCCATGAATTTTACGTAGAAATTTAAAAATCGTCGGTAAGTACTGTGATTTCCAGATGGAAGGTTTTGGTATAAACTTAATATAAACTGTATTAGTTTTTCTAGACTTCGCTTGACACTAGAAAACCTCCTTTTCTTGTGGGTGTTGGTAATAGTGGATGTCAGGTTTTGAGGCAGTTAGATTTATGTATCATAATAAGCAGAGCATTAGCAGATTCAAAACTCTAGTATGTTACACAGTTGATTATCTTACCTTGACGCCACTGACAATAAGTGTTGTGACTTGCTATTCTTGTGTCTGCACATGTTCTTCCCGTGACTGGTTGATTCTTAATTCAATCAATGTAATTTCTCCTATTGCATTTTTCTGTTATATGCTGTTGTAATCTTGTACAAACTGGAATATACCAATGAGTCTTTAAAGTTCCTACCATGCCATCTCTTATGATTGTAGTTTTATATAACTCTGCATTTTCTTGCGTATCAAAGTTTTAAGAACAGAGTAGTTATTATCAGTTACAATGGTCACCTCATTATGTGGTGTTATGGTATTAAACAATATACCCACCAAACGGTGGCGATCTTTGGCTTGGGAAGATGTCGTTCAAGTCACATTATATAGTGATAACACAAGTAATAATAAATAACTACCGAAGTGCAAATTGTCACATTTTGGGCTGTAAAATATTTTAAACCTTCATGGCCTAATGGGTTTTCGTAGATAAATACAACTGATATTTTTGTTTGCATGATGTCAGACGCTCTAGTTTTAACAATGCAACAATTTTACCCGTAAACCTTTAGTACACTGGTTTAGGTGTTGTTTACATGGGCGATATAGGTACTCTCTATATCTCTGTAACCCATTTGATGGTAAAGCACATGGTTTTTCTTCGAGAAAGAAATTCTACAAAATTTCCTATAGCCTTCACGTTTAGCCTTCGTTATCTTTATCAAGAAAAATTAAAGCATTGTGCAGTTTCTTTTTATGGTTGAAGTGGGTGGCTCCTGTATATGGTGGAGTATGGAGACCATAAAAGCTTAGTGATGTTGCCAATGTTAATCCTGCACAACGGACAAGTCTGCTTGATCATCAACCACGTTCTGATGCAATCAATGTGAAATTTATGGTCGCATGCTGAAAGATGCCCCAGCCGTTCCTGGTCTTTGAATTCCGATAGACAGATGGAACATTCATTCTTCTCCCTCGGCGCTATCTGTTCAACATAAACAACAATCACTACATCATGCTCCTTCCCTTCCCTCGTCTGGGATTCAGTTGAATAATGGCCGCCTGGGAACGCTGGTGGTGGCACACGGGTTACAACGACTTGTGGTTCACGTGGCTGAACTGTGTATGAACGGCGAGACTGATTTGCTACTGGTAGTGGCGGTTGCTGTAGTGGCTGTGGCGCAGAATGTAGTAATTTGAATATGTATGCGCAACATTCAAAAAGAAACCAAATTCCAGATAATGCCGTAAATGTCAGAACAAGGATCAAAATAGCAGACATACTTAAGAATAATATATAATTAAAAAGAAGAAGCGAGTGTGGAGTATATATAGGGAGAATTTGGGTGCGGGTTGATGTTGCTATAATAGGGTTTGAATCCCTTAGATGTTGATCCTATTGTTCGAATTCCAGTGGGGAAGGGAAAAGAAATTATAAGACTACTTGTTTGTTTCGGTTTAGGATTTATAATGGGATTTTACATTTTATTTTGCACAGTTTTTTTATGGAAATTTATTTATTGTAAGTATAAAGAGAGTTTCCTTTTTATTGTACCCAATTTAGAAGGATTATGTTGAGGCACCTTTTTTGAGAATAATGTTAAAGCACTTTTAAGAGGGGTTGTTAAGGGATCTTTCGACCATATGGGTTCTCGTATATGCGCATCACTTTGTGTTGATTTATGTACTGACATGGGATAAGAGGTGATACGTTTTGAAAGTGTTTGAATTTTTTTTTTTAATTTTAAATAGGATAAAAAAGCAATAGACCAACTACTAAGGTTATCTGGTAAAAAAAAAAAACTCCGAAGGTTATCATTTTCAGACATGAATCACTATATTGCTTGTTTTCTAAATTACAACAAAGGTATGGTGGAGGAAGGAAATCAAAACTCTTTAAAAAATATATGAAAAGCTCACTTAGATGCACGCCATCAAATAACATAGGTCTTGTCTTAAATGATCTAGTAATTAGCATATCTATAGTCATGTTTGAGGTTTATTTTTAATTTAATTTTAATTAAAGTGTGCGAGGCAAATAAGTTATTTATACTTTCTTAACGAAAAATGACAAGTTACACTAAAATGCACGCATAAGAATGGTTTGAATCGACGCTCACTTTTAATAGTGCTGCAACATTTGAATGCACTTCTACCCTCTTGTTTGGCTACGACCCATACAAAAAAGAAATAAATCTCCGCTCGATCACTTTGGTAGAAAGTTTAAGCTGAATGTTGATGCATCCTTATGTGAAGAGTCCAACCACTTTGCTATAGGCGTTGTCATTCGAGACGTGTGTGGGATTATTTGGGCTGCTGTGACAAAAGAATTTTTTGGTGCTCACTATTGGAAGGGCTTATTTTGGTAAAGATGTACGGGTTTAATTTGGAGTCAGTTAAGTCGGATTGCCTCAAACTTGTTTCTAGCTTGTGCTCAAACTTTGAATTTCATCGTAATGCGTTGCTACTTGGTAGAATTCGTGATTTGCTTAATGATTGCAATTGTGGCGCTCGCAAATATATTCCCTCTAACATGAATATAGTTGCCCACGCTCTTGTTCATGTTGCGCTTCCTCATTCTTTTTATTTTTGCTGGGTTGATTATATGTTTATATGGCTTAGTTGGGCGATCCTTAGTGACGTGAAATGAATTCTCTATTTTACTTTAAAAAAAAAAAAATGCACGCATAAGATAGAAATGTAAATAATAAAAGTTAAGAGACTAATTCGACAATATTCTAAAAAGTGGTGCCTCTAAGGACCAATTACTCTTTGTCGGTCAAGAAGGAGCGCGAACGACGTCGTAAAATGTCCTTTGCCATTGTACACCATTCATCGTATATGTTCGACTCTTTTCCCCTCTCCAGCAGTACTCCATTCTTGAAATCACACAATTATATCGTTAATTTTCTGGGTTATTGCCGTCGTTGATTCGGACTGTCGATTGAAAATCCTTAATTTTGTTACCTTTGTTCCTGTGTTCAGTATTTAGTTACAGTTTCGATATAATCTTAGTTGAAACCCTAGCTTTCGCGCGAGTAATTTCTTTATTTAGGCAATATGCCAGCGACGGCGGGGAGAGTTCGCATGCCGGCGAATAACCGGGTGCACAGCAGCGCTGCGCTACAGACCCACGGCATATGGCAGAGTGCAATTGGGTATGATCCCTATGCCCCGAACAAAGACGAGAAAAAGAATAGTGCGTCGCAGGTGGATACCGCATCGGAGCCCGATCCTGAGAATGCATATGCAAATTTTCAGGGACTTCTGGCTCTAGCCCGGATCACTGGGTCGAATGCGGACGAGGCCCGGGGCTCGTGCAAGAAGTGTGGCCGTGTGGGGCATTTGACGTTCCAGTGTCGGAATTTTTTGAGTACGAAGGAGGATATCAAGGAGGGGAAGGATTCCGAGGAGATTGAGGCTGCGGTTTTGTCCGGTTTGGAGAAGTTGAAGGGGGAGAGGGTGAAGCTGAGCTGGATGAAGGCAGCAGAGACAGAGGAGAGTAGCGAGGAAGAAGAGGAGAGTGAAAGTTTGGATTCTGGTTATGATTCCGAAATTGAGAGGGCGATTGCGGCAAAATATGGGAAAAGGGTTAGCGGAAGCAAGTTAAAGGCTAGTAGAAGTAGGAAGAAGAGGGATGACGATGATTCAGACAACGATAGAATAGAGTCAGGTTCTAGAGACAGGAAGATGAAGGGAAGGTCAAAGAAGGGGAGTGGGAAGAGGACTCTTAGTGATTCTGAAGATGAAGTGAAAAGAAAGAGGAGAAAGGAGAAGAGGAGGAAAAGGGATTACAACTCGTCAGATGAGGAAGAAGAACGCAGACGAAGGAGGAGGATTAAGAGGGAGAAGAGGAAAGGAAGGAGTCACCGGTATTCAGATGATGATACATCTAATGGTTCTGCTCAGAAGAGGCATAAGAGAAGGAGCCGGAGGAAATCATCTTCTGATGAGTGATGGCAGTGGCTTGGAGATGGTCTATTTGTAAGGGATGATAAGCAGCATGAGTAGAGGAGCCAAAAGAAATCACCATGAGCAGGAATTTTGGCGACTGTTGAATATGATATAGCATATTATCTTTTGATGGCTGTTATCATTATGCAATAGCACGAGATGAGCCAATGGCTACATTGGACTTGACTCTACTAGAGAAATGATAAGGCATTCACTTATAAGCATCTATGTCCGTTATAGCTTCTGAAATCCTGTGGTTCAATTGCATTTGTGGTATTTTAACTATAATTATATTTGCTTAATGATGATTCCTCTACTGTTGTAATAACTCTGTGTACGAAATAATCTACCATTATGTCTATTGATGTCGGCATTTCCGTTGAATATGAATTGCATAAGTAGCACTGCTCTGTATGATGTTACTTTGATCACTGTAGGCCCAGGTCTCAATTTTTGCCTCATATCATTGTGTTAAAAGTTTATTGCAGTCCAAAGGTGTTTGCACATATGTTGCTGCTTGTGGTCTGCGTGGCCTTTATGTGGCATAAATGCTCTCAACCTGGAACAAGCATAAAGGTTACTTGCAGTGATGTAGACTCTAAGAGGATAGAGGATAACTTTTTGGGCTAGTTAATAGGACTTATTTGCAAATTGCAAATGATTCATCCCACCATATGTCTGGCTGGATTATCCCACTAGATGCACATATGGTGGGAGATTATTGGACAAATCATATGGTGTTGTCCCACAGTGGGGTCAATCCACATGAAAGTTATCCAATAATGTCACGCTACATGTGCATTCGGCAGATAATCCCATCCCTCCAAACGTATGGCGGGAGAACATTTCTGAAATGCCATTGTGCGCATCGGTTTTTGCATCTAGTGGATCAGAATCAACTAAAAATTTGAGGCAATAGAGGATCAGGAGTTTCTCCTTATCGCATACGTACCTAGCTTTTTCCTAATTCTGTGTGGACTGGAAAACGTCATAGAGATGATTATGTTTAAACGTCATAGAGATGATTATGTTTAGATATTTGTTGCCGTTTGTTTAGTTAAGACACATGCTTTAGTTTAGAATGTTTCTTTGCATCTCAAGAAGGTTTTCCTATAGATTATAATTTTAGAGGCTTTTACTTTTGAAGCATGCTAAAGAAGTCTTTCACACCAGGTGTTATACACACACTTTGATCCTACTGGTTAGGATTATAAGTTTTCTCCATTAATAGGATAAATTTTAGTTTTGCCTGGGATATAGATCTATTTAATCAATAGTAAATCATATTCCGGCTCCATGTGGAGGTCACTCTTGGAACTTTAAGAAATGTCCTGTGAATTTTACTTTACTTAGAAATCTAAAAATCCTTGGCAAGTACCATGATCTCCAGATGGAAGTTTACGGTATGAACTTAATAAGCTATATTAGTTTTTCTGGACTTCGCTCAGCACTAGAAAACTTCCTTTTCTTGTGGGTGTTGGTGATAGTGGATGTCAGATTTTGAGGGGGTTAGATTTAAGTATCATCATAAGCAGAGGATTTTAGCAGCTTCAATATTCTAGTGTGTTACTCGGTTGATTATCTTACTTCAACGTCCACTGACAATAAGTGTTGTGACTTGCCATTCTTGGGTCTGCACATGTTCTTCAGGTGACTGGTTAATTCTTAATTCAATCAATGTAATTTCACCTATTGCATTTTTATGCTAGGCTGTTGTTACAGAAAAATTCTGTGATGCCCTTAATGATGTGCTTTAACCAGTGCAAAAATAAGAATGGTGGTTCTGCCTTCGCCTGTAGATAATTTGGCAGACTAATGAGCAGGTGCAGAGGGAGTAACTGGAATCCCTGTAGGTTGCATGTCTCTTGAACTTGTATTTTGTTTCCCTCTTCTTTTTCTTCAAGTATATTTGGTTCTGTTTACTTCTGTATCATGACTGAGGTCCCATTATGGGGAATAAACCTATGACAATCTCAAGGGGAACTTAAGTTTCCTGCAT
>CAVNYN010268851.1:0-12637 GCA_963692815.1 Nyctanthes arbor-tristis
GTAGATAATTTGGCAGACTAATGAGCAGGTGCAGAGGGAGTAACTGGAATCCCTGTAGGTTGCATGTCTCTTGAACTTGTATTTTGTTTCCCTCTTCTTTTTCTTCAAGTATATTTGGTTCTGTTTACTTCTGTATCATGACTGAGGTCCCATTATGGGGAATAAACCTATGACAATCTCAAGGGGAACTTAAGTTTCCTGCATATATGTTTGACTTCTCATGCGGCTTGTTTAGTTGCTAAGGAATGACAACTTACCTTTTTGGCGGCAACGCTTGAACGGGCCTGAGGTAACAATGGAGCAGGCAATTTGCTATAGGACAGATTAAGATTTTGATACTATGCATAAAGTAGACCCTTTTTATATTGTAATTCAAGACGTTCAGCAATTTGGCCTGGCATGGTTGTATCAGGTTCTCTATACAATATGCTTCTCTTCTGGCCTAAATTATATGATTCGCCAAAATTATTCAACTAAAATCGACTATATTTACCAGTTTCGTTCTCTAGTCATACGTCTGGCAGGGTTATATCACGATATGTACACATTATGAGACAACTCACATGGAGGTTATTTAATGATTTCACGTCACATGTACATTCGGTGGGACTCAGTGGCCCAAGTTTTGCAAAATGTCTTTTTTGGTCCTTCCTCTTTTTTTTTTATAATAAAAAATTCAATAATAATTATGGAGTCCAGTGTATCTAATTTAACATAAAACAAAAAAGGTATACATATTCAACATGTTATTATACACAATTTTTGTAGGATTCTTGAATTTCTACAACTTAAAGTACTATTAAAATTCATATCAATACCTTGGTTGATATTAAAAGGCGAAGAAAAAAACAATTTCTTTAATAAATAGAAATTAATTTATCAATATAAATAAATTATCATGTTTAAAGTCATATTATTTAATATAAAAGTAATATGTAGGTCGGAATTAGCATTATCTGATATGTAAAGTTTGTCTTAATTAAAATAAAGGGTTTTTTTTTTTGCTATTTAAATTTTGTCTCCCTAAATTAAAATTTCTAGCTCCGTCGTTGGCGGGATTATCCCACCTAACGTATAGCGGGAGATTATTGTTACGTCTATAACACATTTGATGGAGAAGCACAAGATTTTTGTTCAAGATAAACATTCTACGAGACTTTTTATATTGATTCATGATTAAGGAATGGCTGGCTGTGGCGTTAGATTTTTTTTTCTAATGCTTATTGTTAAGATTTTTATTTGTTTTCATAATATCTCACAAGTCATCGACAGAAAGATTCTACCCCCGATACTTAAGGAGGAAAGGGAAGTTGTTGAGAGTTTTCCAGAAGATTTATAGGATCACTAAACATGATGATATTATTGAAAAACTTGTAGTGGAGGTTTTCAACCTTTAGAAATTGTGCAATTAGGTCACCAATTGATTTTGACAACAGGGTTCCGAACTGTTTATGCTTTGCCAAAATATATCTTGAATAGACAATTTTAGTCCACAAGTTTGTTAAAAGATCCTACTTCTATTTTCAAGGCGAATGCATCCAATACTCCCGTCATTTCTTTAATTTGAAAATAAATAAAAAAGAATTATATTTCATTAGGCTAATCTTTTTTGCACATTTATTTTATTGGCCAAATTGATTGGGAAGTAAGAATGGGAGAAGACTGATCATAAGGTTTCAATAATATGTAACTATACTTTAATTTGAATTGTAGAATTTATTAAACTGAAATGGTTAAAATTTTTAGACAAAAGCTCGGCGTCAAATTTTTGTTCAAATAGAAAATAGGCACATAGTGTATTAAAATGATTAATATGATGCCCAAAGTTGTCAAACAAAGTCAATATTTCACCTCTGAATGTTGGTTCCTAAAAGAAGAAATACAAAAAGGTAAAAGGACTGGAGAGGGCAATAAGAAAATGTACACACTTTCAAGTTCAACCAACCGCGAAATCCGTGCTCTCCATTTCATCATCAAGATGAGATATATAATAATATAATTTCAGATGCAAACAAGTCTCGATTTTAACAGATCAGTGAAGAATCCAAGATATAAAGACAAATCCCAGAGTGTGAGAGAGAGAGAGTGAGGAAGGAATTTCTAAGAGAAAATGCCTAGTACCGGATTTGCAGGCTCAATCACTTCTCCGAAAGTGAACCTCTTTGTCGACACGGGAAATCCCTTTCTCAATCTCACTCTTGATGGTTTTTTTAAGATTGGCACTGTAATTTTCGCTATTTCTGGCTCTCTGTGTTTGTGTTTCTGTGTGATGGTGCTGATTATTAAGACGCGGTTGGATTATTTGATTAGAAATTTGGTGATTTATTGTTTTCCCCTTCTCTTTTTTACTGGATTCAGGTGGCGGCAGCGAAAGTAGCTGCGGAGGAAGCATATTATGTCGTCAAAAGAGGTTTTCTTCTTTTACAAAGTTGAAATTATGCACGATTTAACTTGATGCATGCTGCTGTGATAGATCGTTATCTTTGTAAAAGTGCAGTTTGGCAATATTGCTGGATTGTTAATCTGCGCTGAAGTATTCTTAAATTCATCTAATTGAAGAAAAATGTATCGATTCAATTTATAACTCTTCCAAGAGGGTACGGTGTACATGGATTACGACTTCGATTATATATATGCATTATTACAAAAATTATTAGTCTATCATGAGGTCCATGTTTGGCTTGTTGGTTTTGATTCTCTCAAAATAACTTCTCCGGAAAACTGATTTTTCACCTGACATTCTCGTACCTGAATAATTTTACATTCTCCCAATAAAACTAATTTTACACATAAGCTCATATTATTGCTTATTCCTAACCACACTTTCTCCCAAGCAATAATAATAAATTAAAAAAACACACACGCACACACACTTCTCAAATATGCCAAACAATATACAGGTAAAAATAACCAAATTCACTATGATTTCTTATTTTATAGTAATAAAGCAAAGTGGGACTGCAAATTCTGTCAATAAAGCTAGATAATCTGTGGTCTAAAAAGAGGACCAAGAAGTGATATACAGAAGATTTATAGTAGTGAATAACTGAATATCATCAAGAATAGTGCCACCGCAAATACTACTGAATACTGATAAGAGATCTTGTACCTCTGGAATCTCTAATGTCACATAAATGATGGGTGCCTCAATTTTCCTTGCATGGAATGTTCATTTCTATTCTGTGTTTTGTTGTTCTTTTTGATGTATTGACATGTTTACTTTGCAGGGAGCGTTTCACAACACAAGTTCGAACATTCGGTGAGGATTTTACTATCTGAGATATTTATGTGCTTGAATGATCTACACTATCACTTGCACTGGTGCAGCGCAGAACTCATTAGAGCATGTTGGGCCAAGTTTATATAGGTTTCACTGATAAGTAATGGTTTAACTTTCAGATTTAATAATATATGTCGGAGAAAAGTTGGAAACACTTTTAGCCAAAAATATAAGCAACTTTAATTTCATAAGAATATAGAATATTTTGATTCAATGCTAAGAGAACATTTGCGGCTAATTATCCATCAATAGCTTGTTCCTTTCTATATGATGACTGTTGTGTAAGTTTACCCTCAAAAACACAAGGTTGAAGGAAGATCACTAAAATTTTGATAATTTCTTACCTAAATATTTCGCTTTCATAATATATCATGGCAACAGAGCTAAACAGACCCATCTTAATTTCTCATGCGCAGAATGAAACTTTGCATCGAAATGTCCACTTTGTTGAAGCTATGACTGGCTCATTACCATGACCTTCTCAAAGATCTAGATCTATAAGAAATGGCACCCATCAAATACAAAAATTACAAATATGACTGGCTCAATTATGGCTTAGAAACCTTTTTATTCTCTGTTGCAAGTATGACAAATGCGTTCAGTATGGATCTAATCGACATCTATTCTGCTGCAGTTGAAGAAAATGTGTAAAGAAGGTGCATACTGGGGTGAGTTCCATTTTCATTTGTGGTGCAGATGTGTGAGAGGTGATCTATTGGAAATTGTGCAATTTGTAAATGTGGATCTGATTTTTCTTGTTTTAACTACTTACAGGAACAGTAGCAGGAGTTTACGTAGGAATGGAGTATGGGGTAGAGAAAATCCGTGGAACCAGAGATTGGGTAATTTCTGAAAATACTATAACTAGCCTTTGCGTGGTTCTCATTTTAAGAAAATTCTTTTATCTAATTTGAGTTGCATCTTGCAATCGCCAAGTTCATCCTTTTTGAGCGACAAGTAAGAATAGAATTTTTTTAAGGCTCTATACATCTCACATTGTGATCATATTCTAATGTCGGTGTTACAACACACTGTGTGGTTCTACAGAGCTATAGAATCATAAATTTATAATGTGGTATTTATTACAAGCGTCCGAAGCTAAAGGTACTATAGTGGTGAATGTTCATTTATGACTGTAGGATGCTGTCTCCGTTTTGGATTAGTTGAGTGCTATATTCTGCTGACAATAAGGTGAACAAGTATCCAATTTTGACTGATCTGTGCTCGATTGTTTTGCAGAAGAATGCCATGATAGGTGGTGCATTGACCGGGGCAATCGTTTCAATTGCCTGCAGCAACAGTAAAGATAAAATTGTAACTGATGCCATAGCTGGAGGTGCGATCGCAACTGCTGCAGAGTTCCTGAATTATCTCACCTGAACAAAGCAAAGCGGGATATGTCTCTCCTGCTTCTTGGTGCCTTGTGACGCAGCTGGCATACTTCTCTGGTAACCACAAGCACGAACATTTTCTTGGAATGTATTTGGTATTTGCAGAAGCCTACCCAAAAATAAAAGTCTGTTTTCTAGTCTTTCAGCAGCGCGTGATATTTTTTTTTTCGCTCCCTCTCTTCTCAACTCTGTAAGGACAAAAAGCCTACTTGAAGTTAATGTGCAGTGCATTCTGTCTCTTAGAATATATAAGTATTCTGCCTAAATATTATATATAGGTGGGAAATTGGGGGTAGAACCCCGTATAAATCCTATGCACGTGAAAATACTCATTGAAACTACGCATTTAACCCATTTAAACAATATTGCATTTTTTAAGGAGAATGTCACATAATAATGTCCCATTTTCATGTTCCCTTAGAATTTTTTTTTTTTAAGCAATCTCACTTTGGAATTGCACATACGTGAGAAAAAGACACATTTAGATCTCATTTGTTGATAATAAATTTTGGTCCTATTTAATTTTAATTTGTCAGAAATTTCAATTATTTCGTCTTCTATTTAATTTAATAATTATTTGGCTGTGAAATTAAAATTGGATGTGTTGTGGAATATTATTCGTTTGTGCACATTTGTTTGTAAGGCTAAGAATTATAAAGGGAATTCTCTAAATAAAGAAAGGGGGGGGGGCCTCATTTGTGTATGTTACCCCAACACCCCCACCCCCACGAAATAGAAAAAACGTCAAAAATGCTCACGTTAAATGACCGGTTTCACACTATTAGTTTTATGATTACGGCATTTTATTGAAACATCATTCTATTACATTGGCTGGTGATCATCATTATTGGTGATGAATAAGACAGGCCAAATACTTACTATCTTATTGCATCTATTTCTTGAGTATCTATTTATGTGCTTCTTTTAAACGTTTCTTGTTATGTCTATGGGACTTCGATACAACACTGAATTTTAGGCTTGACCAAACATGCACCACAGATGTGCTTGACAACTTTATATAACTTTTAAATGGTGAATGAACAACTTTAGGCTTGAAGATATTTGTAATTAGCTCTTTTTTTCTATCATCGACTTGTTAGTCTTCCAGGTAACTGGTGATTGATGCAAACATGTAACCTAACACCATTGTTTTGTTATTATTGATCACAAAGTGGAAGGATTATAGTCGGCTGGGGCCCATTTATTCTATCCCCATCAAGATTCAAGCAATATTTCCACTAACCTGGAGAAATAAGAAGAGAGTAACATTGAGTAGCACCCATGGTGCTATGCACCGATTTATGTGGCAAACTACAGGGCGTTAATTAAATGATAACGTGGGTTAAACGTAATGTGACTCCCTTAGTTTAATTTAATATTTAATGTCACGCGGTGTGTTATATAACATTATTATTCATCAGAATATATTTTACGCAATTCTCATATACTACCCTTGGCTAGAAAAAATCGGAACTTTCGAGAATCTAAATTTTATTGAATAAATAAAGTGGAACTTCTAGTATAAATTTTTGAAGGTCGATACTTCATCATGTTTTACAGTTTGAGTCACTAAATAATTTTAAGTCACTTTTATTTTGCAAATTTATTATCTTGAAAAATACAATAATGATAAATTTCAACGTCTTCTATTATCTTCTAGTTACGCCCTTGATATTGTGCGGATTGTTGTGCTTATTTTTCTTTATTTTGATGTATTCTCAGTAAAAACCTGTCCTAGAAGAAATTTTGCAATAAAATATTAGGAATCTTTTTAATAAAATTATTTATTAGAGGTCATTGCACCTTTCTCGTTTTCATGGTTTCGATAACTTCAAACAACTTTGGAGTTACAGAAGATATGATAATGTTAAATATAGATAAATAAATGTATACAATTCTTAGGAAAATGCTTCTTGATAGTGATTAAATGTCAACACATTTGTATATTACCTATGCATAATGTATGCATGTAGCAGCAAGTTTCATGCCTTCTTGTTTTTAGATACTCGAAGGAAAAAATATATATATACAGTCTACTTCTTTGAACTATTAACGTAATTTGCAAAGATCTTCAACTTTTGATTTGTAGCAATTTGGTCCCAACGGATCACCTCATGCTAACTCAAACGACTCTTGATATGGAGAGTGTGTAGTGAAGAGATTAGGAGACACTTCGAGGACATGTTTGATGCACCAATAGCATATCGTACGTCAAGACAAATTAGTAACTTTTGACAATTTTCGTCAAGTTTCTCAGAATAATGCTGCACAATACTATTGATGATGATGATTATTCGTTACCCTTTGCATCACTAAAATAGTGTAACTTTCAAGAACTAAAGATGCTTGCTACAACAACAATAGATTGAGGACTTCTACGGCCATTTATACAAGTAAAAAAGAAGAAAAATACAAATGGCCGCCCAAAGTTGATATTAACAATAATATCACAATCATCTTAGGTCATTAAGGAAAATAATTTGGCATAATAATCTAACGTGCCAACTGCCAAACACACGAAAAGCACAAGGCATTATAAATAGGAGTCAAGCAATCTATCAAGAAACACCAAGGCATTGTAGAAATAAGAAAATTCATTTTAATTGAAAAACACTCTCCCCATTTGTTCTCTTTTCATTTCTCAAGAATATGTCTTGCAATTGTGGCTCAAGCTGCTCCTGCGGCAGCAACTGCAGGTAAAGTTTCAACTTTAATAGGATTCCTCTATTGAAATTAAGCTTCTGTGTACAAGAAATCAACCATGGTTGCCAGGAATTTTCTAATAAAGTTTGTTAACAGGTGATTAAATTTGTATATATAGATGTAATTAGATGCTATAGAAGGTTAGAATTAGCCATTAGGAGTGTGATTCAGTTTTAGCCTCTCTCAGAAGTCAGAACAGCGGTCTGGATCTGCTCAGAATAGATGTTTAGAGTTTGAATTCTGGAGGATAAAAAAAAAATATTGTGAGGGTCAAACATCAAATATCAAAGTTTTCAAAAAGGGTTGTTGACAAAAATATATGTCTAGCGGTATGTTTGTCATTAGTTCAAATCCTTATTACCTTTCTTTTAATTTTTATTCTGAAGAATTTGTACCTATCTCAACTTTCTTTCAACTTACTTATCTAATTTTCACATTTTTCAAATTAATTTTATTGCACACAAAATTTTTTTTACTTTGGTTCTAATTGATAGTGTAAGAGGTTAATTCTTCAACCCAATATTACAGGTAGAAACTTATTGTTACATTTTCAAAATTGTCAACAAGTCCACAAAAATTATCTAATATTCTGCAAAATCAATTAAAATCATCCACAAAAAATTGCAAATAAATATATAAACCCCCTCAGCGTCCCTAATGAATTCATTGTCAACTTTAAAGATTCTCTAACTTTCATTTTCATTTGCATATTTTATCTTAGTATGGTATTTTGCTAACATTTTGAAATGTTTTTCATATAAAAAACCTATGTGTATGTAAGTGGAAAATGTCCCTATATATCTGCTAATTTATTATTATGGGAAGAATAAAATATAAATTGAACTTACAATGTGTATGGCGGCCGGTTTTTTTTGTTTCAACTCAGGGACAATCCTAGGCAAGATTGGGACTTTACAATGATTCTATTCTATTCTACTTTTTCATTTAACTAATGATCAAGGTATTTTGGTTAAAAAAGCTGCATCCTCATCAAGGTATACTCGGTATGATTCTATGGTTATTTCACTTACGGGTTTATCATATTTGGTAGCTGCGGCAAAATGTACCCTGATGTGGAGACTAGCGCCACCACAGTTACCATCATTGAAGGGGTTGCACCAGTGAAGACGTAAGTAAACACTCCCTTTAATCTATGATCATATAACGGTGTCATGCCCACAGTTTAACACTCTCATTTCCGCAATCCCTCACCTGCAGTTTCCATGAGGGAACTGAGCAAAGCACCAAGGAAGACGGAGGCCATGGCTGCAAGTGTGGATCCAGCTGCTCATGTGATCCTTGCAACTGTTGATAGCAGAAAGCCCTACATCAAACTTGTCTTGGATGAAATGTGTGTCTCTGTGATATAAAGATAATGTAATAAAACAGCCTTAACATCTGCAAATGCATTTACTTGATTTGTCAGATGTTTTCTGGGCTATTTTCTCTCTTTTGTGTGTTTGTAGTTTATATCATTGTTTGCAGTTTGGTTAATGCTGTTGTTGGGTTGAACTTCTGTGTGAAAGGAGAAATGATCTATGTATAACAGTTGACGTTAATATACGTAGCTCCTTTCATTGTGTAAACTCTCATTCAGTTGACATTTCCTCGTTTTTTATTATTTGGTTCGGTTGACTGGACAAGGTAAAACGCCCCCCTGCTTATAGAGCTTTCCGGCCATACCAAGGTTCAATCCAAATAACTCAATAGCTTTTGAAAGGAGGAGTGACTAATAAGTAATAAATTTGCTAGAGTGCCAATAGATTGGGCAAGATTTGGGAGTAACAAACTTCTCCATTAAAATTAAAACTGAGAATGTTTACACTTGTATAAATTATACCAAGGTAGAATCGACCTTCATGTCATGTTGTATACAGCTTGGCCTTTCTTCTATATATATGATCATTTTTCTTATCCCGTTGAGCATAATTCTCAATAAAATAAAACATATGAATAATAACTTGATGGATAGGATTGGTGATCTTCCACCAATTCCCCATCTAACCAAGCTATATTACCTTGAATACTCAGGAAAAAACAAAAATAAAAAATAAACAAATCCAAGAAAAGAAGACAGAAAAAGAACAGAGAACTTTTTTAAGTATTGACAGCATCAGTTGACGAGGGTGGCTGTGACATTTAGTCTTGAGTTTGAGCCCGAGTATCACCTTGCTCTTGTGCTTGTGCCTGCTTTTGTGTTTCTACATATCTGTTCATCCGCTCAAGCAATTAGGCAGCCTTACGCTTGCCCTTTTCTGTGCCGCTTGCTGCTAAATCAAGTAGCGGACCCATTAGCCCAAGTTCCTGTGCCTCAACAAGGTATTGTTGGTCTCCCAAAGAGAGATGCATCAAAACAGCAGCTGCATTTTCCTTGTTCCTTGGAGAGTCATTACCAATGACATCTGCATCTGCAGCTCCAATAGCTGCTTTCCCTTGTGGGTGACTAGCCAATGTCGCCAGTATAACAAGTGCTTCATCCACCATGCCACTTTAAGGTTCAGTGAGCAGCCGCATCAGTGTGGGGATGACTCCTGCCCTAATGGTTTTTCCCTTGTTCCCTCGTTACTACAGTGTGTGGTTCTACACAACTATGGAATCATAAATTTATAATGTGGTATTTAGTACAAGCGCCCGAAGGTTATATATTAGAGAGACACCAGTATAGTGGGGAATGTTCATTTATGACTGTAGGATGCTGTCTTCGTTTTGGATTACATGAGTGCTGTACTCTGCTGACAATAAGATGAATAAGTGTTCACTTTTGACTGATCTGTACTCGATTGTTTTCCAGAAGAATGCCATGATAGGTGGTGCATTGACCGGGGCAATCGTATGATACGTGTTTTATTAGGTTGTTTAATTTCTCCATACTAATAGTTTATTATGTGTTTTATTATGTTAAAATAATTTTTTATGATTGGTTTGGTTATTGTTATAGGAAGGAGGAAATAATTGAAAAGAATCGAAAACAGGCGTACTTTGCAATAATTTTAGAGTTTAAGGACTAAGGCGTCAGACACCAAAACCTAAAGGGCTGAAAAGAAAGAAACAGAAGATGCAGTGGGGGCGCACTGTCTCATAAGTGCACCGGGGCTAATGTTGCAGAAATTGGAAGAATGTGTAGGGCAGGTGCCCCGTTGATCAGTGCACCGCCCTAGCCCCCTACGTGCGAGAATTCTTTTTTTTTTTCCTAGTCTATTCTTGTAAATGATTTTTTTTTCATTCTTTGAGGGGTTAGACTCTATAAAATGGGTCGAGTTTTAGGAATAAAAGCACAACTCCATAGAATTATTTATTTTACATCAAAGATGAGTTTGGAGGAAGATTTTCCCGAGTGAGCCACAAAGCTAACTTCTTTCTTCCTCCAGTTCAAGGGAATGTTGTTGCTACTTCTTGCTTTTAATTAATCAATTACAATAATGTTATTTCTTACTCTTTTGCAAAATTAATTGTGTTATTTTATTTTTCTTGTTTATGAATTCGTTGATTGTTTGACCTAGTTTAGGTCTACTACGTTGAATGATTAATGTTCTATTACTAGATTTGGGGTTTCAATCTATAACTGTTGTTTCTCCTAATTCACGTTGCAACTAATGATTGTTAGTCATTAGACAGATCGAACTTGTGAATTTATTACTTAGATTAACTTATTTTCCTAATTTTTCATGCAATCGTTGTTCTAAATCTAGATATCTTATTATAGATTGTCTAAATGGTTAGGTCTAATTGAAGAGCTTATTTTGATTAGATATACTTGAGAGAAAATCCAGGTAGCAGAACTTCTTGTTGCCTAGAGTTGATAGTTTTGCAAGAAAGTAGGAACGACGTTGCAATTGATTACTATCTTTTTTATGAAGTGTACAATTAAGCTAAGAACCAGAGTTAGCATTCGTGGTTTTACTTCTATTTGTGTTTTAAATGCTTTTATTCTTTTTATTAATTTTAGTTTAATTTCACAAAACCTCCGTTTCACTATTTGACACAAAGTACTTAGATTCATTCAACGTTCTTTGTGAGTTCGATCTTTGCTCTCTGTTTCTATAAATTATTTTAATTTTACTTGAGTAATGTATCTATTATGTTAATGCATTCGACACACGACCATGCAGCAACAGTAAAGATAAGATTGTAACTGATGCTATAGCTGGAGGTGCGATCGCAACTGCTGCATTGTTCTTGAACAACAAGGATGTCTTTCCTGCTTCTTGGTGCCTTGTGATGCAGCTAGCATACTTCTCTGGGAACCACAATCACAAGCATTTTCTTGGAATGTGTCTGGTATCTGCAAAAGCCCAAAAGGCTACCCAACAATAAAAGCCTGTTTTTCTAGTCTTGTAGCAATGCATGATTCCTCCTACCCCCTTGAGGACAAAATACCTACTTGAAGTTAATGTTTAGTGCATACTAGAAATTTTCTAAAAAGATAGATGTAACATCTCGAAAATTTCTACAAATTAAGGTAAGCAACGAAGTTGTTGTTTTGAAAAATTACTTGAATATTATTGTAAGATTGCTTGAATATTGTTATTGAATTGACGCTAAAGAAAGATCTTGGATGACAATTGACATAAATTAAAGTATAACGACTAAATTGACATGAACTAAAGAGCGTGGACTTGATTGAGAGATAATGTAAGGGGAAGGACTTCTTGGGCAATTTCCTGACAAGTGTGCGGCTCCACACCGCGCCACTTGTCATGAGGTGATTTGCGCCACTTATCACAATATGATTGGCGCCACTTGTCACGATATAGTTGGCGGAACTCAAAAGTTATTAAAATTAGTTAAATCCTAACTATTATATAAATGAAGCTAAGAGTTTCATTTTCTCTTACAACTCATTGCCCTTTTCTCTCTCGAACTCCAAAATTCGTCCAACTTAGCCAAGGGGAGGAGAAAACCGATAAAAACCCGTTAAAATATCTATTTGTCCTTTGAAAAGAGTCCCTTACCATATATGGAAGGATTATAACTTGGAAGATAGCTTTAATTGGGGAATATCAAGGCTTTAAAGATACTTCTTCACGTGGATTATTCGAAGAATATTTGAGGTGGGTAACCTAATATTTTGATTCCTTTTCTACATGCATAAAGTTTTGATAAGATAAGTGTGTATTTGATTGATGATTTTGATGAGACAAACATGGATTTGAATGCATTATTATTGAAAGAAAGATTTGTTTATTGCATTTGTATCGCTAGTTAATGCTCTACCCGTTTTGATTTGCTTTGTGATTGTATGGCCTTGCTGTGTGGTCTTGGC